>JARYZH020001420.1:0-29435 GCA_030021035.2 Notholithocarpus densiflorus
CCTTAATTGAGAAAAATAAGTTAAAAATACAAGTACATCAACAATGCGCAGTGGAAAGTTGGAACTTATTAAAGTAAAATAAGCAGAAGCAGGCAAAATCGAGATGGAAGGGGTAAGCTCTAGGCAAACAGGTAAGAAAAATTACAAATAAATAGAGAGAAAAAACAAAAGGGATGAACAAGAACTAATAATAAAGAGCCATACCATAAGCCCGCCCAAAAAGCCATCAAGTAAAACCCGGTTCCAGCTATCAAAGTATGAATGAACTGTAAACCCTGCCTTTGCTAGTAGCCCAACTGAAGTGATCGCCATTATTAGGAAATAAAAAATAAACCCAGTCAAGCTTGTGAACCCCATAATTCCAGCAATGACCCCACCAATAATTGACAGAAAAGTCCGGCTGCACAAAAATGTAAATACTTAGATTCTACCTACAAGAAAAAATTTTAGAAACGATTTTTTACTTAATATATTATTGCATTTTAGAATGTCCTGAGGCACCACATCCAGGAAAGTTCAAATCTGCCATATGATACACCCAACAAGCCTTATGTTAAAACTCAATGGGTACAGTAGACAATTGTCCCCTCCATCATTTATTAAGTCACGCCTTAACGTTATTAAAGCCTCATATTTTTATAAACGAAATTAATGAATTCAAACACGAAAAAAGGCCTCAGTTCCCCCTGTAACAATATTGTGTATTGGCCTATTCCTCAAACTACAAACTAAAACATAAAAATTTAATCAACCACCATTCAAAAGTATTCGACACCCTTGTGTAATGTATAGTCTATAATTCAGCCAATTAGACTAGTTCCACTTCATCAAAAGGTTAAAAACAAACCTGTAATAGATAGTCTTCATATTACTTTGAAGATGCTCAGCATTGAAGGTTGGTATGCTATCCATGGCCTTGCTTGATTTTTTTCTCTACTGCAATTGAATCTTTATGTCCCGCCACACCTACTTTGAGAAAGATATTAATCAATTATTCGTGATCGTAAATGAACCTTCAACAAAATTTTGGGACATTTTTAAATATATAGCAGAGAAGTAACGAATAAATGTTCTATGGAGCACACCTAATTGTTTCTAAATCACATAGCTTATTTCAATACAAAAATGAACCTATTCATTCATAGCAGAATGAACATATGTGATTCTTAATAAATTGGGTAAAACTTAGGTAGATGTTGACTATTAATCAATGCAACACATGGTTTTGTAGAAATTAAATTCAAAAATGTGGTTTATTGGTCAATGTAACTATATGGTTTAATTTATTTGGATATCCAAATAACCTAAAATACAGTAATTAAGGAACTGTACCCAAGTTTTGTTGATCCAAAACTTTGGGGTCTCGGTTATGGATTCACAGCAGAGTAATCAAAATTGACCACATGAATTTACATTCAAAATCAAATTCTGTGCTAAACCATATTGGTTCTAATTTTCTAAGTTGTTAATATTTTAATATATGAACAGCACATAACCAGCTAAAATAAATTACACCCTATCGATCCCCAAAAAAACAAAATCATATACAAAATTTATACACATAAATCCGTCAAAATCGAGGGACAAAAAAAGAAAAATCAGAAGAATCTGAGAAAAAGAGGTCGGCATCGATGAGAAATTGAACAAGAATGGAGAGGAGTAGTACCGATAATCTGGTGGCAAAACGGCGCCGTAAAAGGGAGCTTTGAACAAACGGAGAGAACAGCAACACGTGGTTTCTGATGAAAGAAAGATTTGCTCACTTTGCTTTGCTAGTTGCTACCTCTGCCTCTGGCTATAGGCTATTTCCAAATTGTTCATTGTTTTCGCTACGTGTCACTACAGGATTGGCTGACTTATGAACCCAGTGGAATGAATCAATCAATCTTATTTAATCAGAGCCCAGAAGGCGTAGAAGCATAGAAATCTCCGCTGAATGGACTTTTGAGTCATTCGGCCGTTTCCGCCCACTTTAAAACTTAAAAGGCCTAATTTTGGGCTTGACAAAATTTTCAAGAGTAAAGCCCATAATAGTGAAAATGGATGATGTTTAGAATTTTCCTTATTATGCCGCGGTAGGAAAAAAAAATCCTATTCAGCAGCAAGGAAAATTGAAACTTCTCTAATTTAGCATTTCTTTTCTACCCAAAAAAAAAAAAAAAAAAAAACCTACGTTGAACGGAGTTGATGATTTTAAAGTAGAATAACAAGATCCACAAGGAGGGTAGGTTAGGAAAGGAGAGAATATAAGCAATATGTGTATTAGTGTATGATACTTATAGTTTGTGGTGAGACACTTGGGTTATTGTTGTTTGAGGGATGAGATGGTTTTGAGAGTAGAATGGTAAATTGTGGATCTAGTGAGTGTCTTCTTAGTTCTTTGGTGTGTGTGTGTGTTTCTTCCCATTTTATAAGGATTAGCTTGATTTTGTTGAAGTTGCCATGATTTTATCATCAAGAAGTCAATATCTTGTTTTTGCATTAGGGAAAAGAAAATGCACAATCTTCAAGGGCTAGTTGCATCCTTTTTTGGAGAGGGAAAAGTTTTGGGTGCATTGAATGAAAATACGATGTTAACGCATGACCAATTTTAGACATATTCGTCTTGTGTTGTGTCCAGTGAACTAGAGCATTGGACACAAGCCAAACCATTTTAAAAAATAAGATTTGGTTGAGCAATTTCTTTTTATTCAAAGGCAATAGAGATTGGGCATCCCACTAAATTAGTTGGCTTTTTTATAAAGTTGGTGAATCAAGGCAACCTAGGGTAGTTATGCATTTTACTCTAAAAAAGGGGTTAATATGCATTTGCTAAAAAAGTGAGTAAATTCAGCACCAAAGGACCTTGGGCATTAATGCATGCACTCGTGGTCCGTATCCACTATCCATACAGACCATCCCTCCTTTAGTGGCTTGGAATTTTCCTTGGGCTCAGGCCGTCCAATGGAAACACATGAATTTTATGGGTTCCTTATTCAGTAATGCAACTGCCCAATTTGTGGGCCTATTTCTTCTTGGGCCATATCGGATTGACAAGCCTATTGCATTTTCGTCTATTTGCTGGCTTTAGGGTTAAATTATGGCCTAGGTAGTTAAACCTCAACAGTGTATATTAGCTTATCAACCAAAAAAAAAAAAAAAAAAGTATATTAGAAAGGAAGAAAAAGCACATAATGGAACACTGCTCTGAAAATTAACCAAAATGACCATTGCGTTCATTTTATTTATATTGATATAGGTCCAAAATAGCATAACAAGATTGCCTTCTGTTTTATTGGTATAACAAGTAAAGTTTTTATTTCTGTTAACGTGATGTGATCTTAAGAACTATGATTAAAATATAGTAAGGTTATAAACTTGTGTATAGTATAGGTTACTACATTTCAAGTTTTGGTCTTTCAAGTTGTGCATTGTGCTTCATTTATGCACTAAATCCATTCTCCAGAGAGCTATAATGCCCAGAAGGAACGCTAACACAAACTTGAGCTGATACTGCATCCATTTGATCCCTCTTAATCCCAGCATTACAGATGTTTGCAAAGGAGCGCATGTGTTTCATCCCATATTGGGATAGTGTTGGTGCAAACACAATAATAATGGAAACAACACAAAAAGAAACTGAATAATACGCTGAATATTATTAATTTAAAGAGAAAAAATTGCACAACACTATTTGGACTGAGGCGCGGCACTTGCTCTCTTTAAGGAGATTCAAGCCTTTGGTTGGCTAAACTTTGTAACAACTGTTGAATGCTATTAAGATAGAGCACATGTCTTTGGTTGAAAATGTTAAAGAACTAGAATCTGTCTTGAGTGTTACTGGAGAACAACTAGGTCGGTCTTCTACCTCTAAACTTGATGAAATATTAGGTGCTCAAAAATCTTTTTGTGATAAGACAGGTCTAGGTTATGTTGAAGATGATTATATCTTAAAAAATTCTTCTACTAAGTTTGTCATCTTTGCTCTTGTGTCTTCTCCTAAATTTGAAGAGAGAGTTCATAAGAAAGAAATTCTTGCCACTAGAAGAATTAGGGTTGATTTGAGTGATACTAAACCTAAACAGCCAAGTCACCTTGTTGCAAAGAAGCAAAACAAACCTCATCCTCAATGGTCTTATCATGTTTGTGGTGGAGCTGGGCATACTTGTCCAAATTGTTCCAAGTTGCATGCTAGCAAGCAAGCAACTAAGGAAAAAGTGTCTGTGCCAAAAAGCACAAGATCCTGTGACACTTATTCATGAGTTGGTAAATGCTCTTAGTCTTTATGCCAATTCAAGAGTTGATCTTCAATATAAGCATTCAAAGAACTCCAACTCCATGCCTACATCTAAGAAGATGTGGATACAAAAGGGTCCTTATGCTTCATCTCTTGACTCTTAGGGAAAAATGTTTTGTTTAGGAACTTTTCTGCATTTCATTTCATGAATTTCATTCATGTTTGTTTAGGATGTTTTTAAGTTATTTTTATAATAAAAAAAATTTGAAAAATCATAAACACAAAAAGATTTTTTTTGTATTGCACATCATTTAGTGTGTAATTAAGATTGGCCAATGAAACTTTGCATTCATGACTATGTACCTTCTTTAGCTTTGATGAGTTTTGATATGCACCTCACTAGTTTGTGTTATATTATGCTTAATTGTGTGATTTGTTTTTAGTTTTTGATCAAAGGATCTTAATTTTGATATCACATATTTTGATCGTAAGGACTAAAAAATCCTAGGAGAAAAGTATAAATAACCTTCTCACCACTAGTGTAGAGAAATTTGTGAGTTTCTCATAAAAATGAAATCAAGAGAAACCTCAAGGAAAAAAATCCTTGAACAAAGGAGATGCATTGTAAATAAATAAAAAATGTGTGTACAATAGTGGGCCTGAAAATAAAAGAAAGAAAAAATATATGTGACCTTGTGATTTATGACTATGCATTAAGCTTTTAAGCATAAAAGTTTATGCAAGCATTAGTCGATAGATTGTAACTCTACATTGAGAGATGTGGGATTATAGGATGTAGCTTTTTATGTGATAGTCACTTTTAAACCAATGTGATTGATAATGTAGAAACTTTTCTTGAATTCTATCTACTTATCACATATTTTGTGTTTTGTACACATACTAGTTACACACACTACACGCAAATATTTTCTAAATCAAGTACATGAGAATGTGTGTGTTATCTAATTTGGCCATCTTTAATTGCATATAATCGATTCTGCAAATGCTTTTTTTTTTTTTTTTGGGTGGGAATTTGAATAAAAATGAGTTTTGACGTTTAACTTTTGTGGTTTTAACTTCTTGATTGGTTTTGATGTGTTCATCTGAGCGGCATTATGTTTTTGAAACTTACTAGATCTTGTTCATATGCATTGAGTCTCATAAAAATTGCTTTCAAGTTGTTTTCTACATAAAATTCTAGTTTTTAAGTTTTCAAAAAAAAATTTAACTGTCTCGACTGATCAAAGGTTTCCCTTGACCAATCAAAATTGGTCAGCTTTTAAGCCAAAACTCTCTGCCTCTCTCGATCATTACCCAATCGATGCTCGATCAATCGAAAATTTCCAGAAAATTCTTTTAATTGATGCTTGATTCCTCTCGACCGATTGAACTTCAAAAAATTTCAGTTTTTAAGTTCTTGACCGGTCAGTTTTGTCGTTTTCTCATCATTTTTCTTCAACTCCTCTCAAGTCTTCTCACTTTAAAAAATTTTTGTTGTTTTCTGGGTCAAAGCTTCAAGGGGTTTCATCTACATCATTAGGTAAGACTCTTTTACCCTTTCTTTTTTATCATATTAAACATTTACATACATTAATCATTCAATTTCTTAAAATTTTCACAGGAAACAGAGTCTGGGCTACCTTCGAATTGGGTGTCACAGTTGATGAAAAATTTCTATAAAATGGTGGGTTTCCCTATTGTGAAACATGAAGCTCAATGTTTGGCTCTTTTTCACATTCTAGAACAGGAATGCCTCAAGGTGAAGGATGATGGGGTGTCTAAGCGAAATGCAAACTCCGGGTCACGAGGTCTCAGAGAGCTTAAGGGACTTATTTCTTATGTTAATTATGACAGTGTCTCATCTAGGGGTAAGAGCAGAGCTTCTTCGACTGCTTTGGGGGTTGTTGGCAGTTTTAAATGACTTTACGACTTCTTTCTTGGAATGTAAGGGGGCTTAACAATCCCCGGAAGATAGAGGTTTGTAAGAATCTCCTAAAAGAGTGGAAGTGTGATATTGTATGTTTTCAAGAAAAGAAAGTATCTTCGATCGATGTTGCTTTTTTTCGTAGTTTATGGGGTAGTCCTTTCATTGATTGGGCTGGTTTGGATGCTGTGCAGTCTTCAGGAGGGGTCTTGATGATTTGGGATAAGAGGATTTTTGAGAAGTTGGATGTCATTGTTGGTCAGTTTTCTATTAGTGTATTATTGAGAGGAGTGGTGGATGACTTTGTGTGGGCTTCTACAGGTGTGTATGGCCCTAATGACAATGGACAACAGTCTTCTTTGTGGGAGGAGTTATCACAGGTGCGTGCCAAGTGGCCCATGGCATGGTGTTTAGTAGGTGATTTCAATATTATCAGATACCCAAGTGAAAGGCTTGGCTGTGAGTCTTTTAGCCTTGCTATGTTTGCATTCTTGGATTTTATAGAGAATAATTCCTTAGTCGACTTACCTTTAGAAGGGGGTTCCTTCACATGATTAAGAGATTCTGGTCTTCCTTCTATGTCAAGAATTGACAGGGCTTTAGTTTCTCTTGATTGGGAGGAGCACTTTAAGAATGTATCCCAACGGGTGCTTCCCCGTGTTCTTTCAGACCATTGCCCACTTTTGTTGGAAGCTGGTGTTTTTCGGTGTGGGCGAAGCGCCTTTAAATTTAAAAATATGTGGTTGAAAGTTGAGGGGTTTGTTGCCATAGTTAAGCAATGGTGGGATGGGTACAGTTTTGCGGGCTCTCCTAGTTTCATTTTGGCTCAAAAATTAAAGGCTCTAAAAGCTTATTTAAAAAAGTGGAACAAGGAGGAGTTTGGTGATTTGGCTTTTAGAAAGAAGAACTTGCTGTCTGAGCTAATGGGTTTAGATGCGAGAGAGGAGTTGGTGGGTCTTTCAAACGAGGAACAGATGCATCGCCTTCAACTCAAAGGCCACATAGAACAGTTGGCTTCTCTTGAGGAGATTTCTTGGAGGAAAAAGTCTCGGGCTTTGTTTGTGAAGGAGGGCGACAATAATACTAAATTCTTTCATAGATTAGCAAACTCTCATAGAAATGCTAATCAAATTAAACAGATTGAGGTGGATGGTGTTCTTTATGAGGATGAGTCTGATGTTCGCTCTCAGCTAGCTCTCTTTTATCAAGGCTGTATAAGGAAACTGAGGTGGGGCGTCCTACCATGGATGGATTAGATTTTGCTTGTATTGAAGAGGATGAGCGGTTATCTTTAGAGAAGGAGTTCACGAAGGAGGAAGTCTTCTAGGTGTTAAGGGAGATGGAGGGTGATAAAGCCCCTGGTCCTGATGGTTTCACCATGGCTTTCTTTCACAAATGTTGGAGTGTGGTGGAAAAGGATGTCATGGATTTTTTTGTTTACTTTCATCGGCACTCTGTGTTTGAACGGTCTATGAACGCTTCGTTTCTCACTTTAATTCCTAAGAAGTGTAATGCCGTTAACATTAAGGACTTTCGCCCCATCAGTTTGGTGGGTAGTGTGTACAAGCTGCTGTCCAAGGTGTTGGCTAATAGGTTGAGGATGGTTTTGGATAAACTCATCTCTGAGTCTCAAAATTCGTTTATTGGCGGAAGGCAGATTTTGGATTTTGTGCTTATTGCAAATGAATGCCTGGACAACAGGTTGAAGAGCAGAATACCAGGCGTGGTTTGCAAGCTTGATATTGAAAAAGCTTACGACCATGTGAACTGGGAGGCCTTGTTTTATTTGTTGGGCCGGATGGGTTTCGGGCTGAAATGGAGGGGGTGGATTAAGGCTTGTGTTACTTCGGTCCGTTTTTCAGTCCTAGTTAATGGATCCCCTTAAGGTTTTTTTTGGAAGCTCTCGTGGGCTGAGACAAGGGGATCCTCTATCCCTGCTTTTGTTTCTCTTGATTATGGAGGTCTTAAGTAGAATCTTGAAGAAGACTGAGGAGTGTAATCTTATTCAGGGTTTTCATGTGGGAGCTGTGAACTCTGTTGATATGCGTATCTCTCATCTATTATTTGCTGATGACACTATCTTATTTTGTGATGCCTCTAGGGAACAGTTGCTGTCCATTAGGTTGGTGTTGTCTTGTTTTTAGGCTTTTACGGGTTTGAAGGTCAATGTCGGGAAAAGTGAGATTGTCCCTGTTAAGGAGGTGAATAATCTAGATGCTTTAGCTAATATTCTTCATTGTAGAGTGGGCAAGTTGCCTATGAAATATTTGGGGATGCCGTTGGGAACTTCTTTTAAGACAACTTCAATTTGGAATCCTATTTTGGAGAAAATGGAGAAGAAACTTTCTGGGTGGAAGCTTATCTATTTATCTAAGGGTGGTAGGCTCATGCTAATAAAGAGTACCCTCTCTAGTCTCCCAACGTACTTTTTATCACTTTTTACTATTCCTAAAGCTGTGGCTGCTAGATTGGAAAGTATTCAGAGGAATTTTCTGTGGGGGTATTCTGAGGGGAGTTTCAAGTATCCTTTGGTGCCTTGGGAAAATGTGTGTTTACCCGTTGAGATGGGTGGATTGGGGATAAGAAGTGTGGTGTCTTTTAATCAAGCTCTATTAGGGAAATGGCTGTGGAGATATGGTCATGAAGTTACTCATCTCTGGCGGAGAGTTATCTCTACTAAATATGGCGAGGGTTAAGGGGGGTGGTGTACTAAAGTTTGCAGGAGGACTCATGGGTGTGGCCTTTGGAGAAGCATTAATGAAGGGTGGGAGAGCTTTTCCAAGCATCTGTCCTATGTAGTGGGCGAAGGCACTCGTATCCGTTTTTGGCATGATAGGTGGATTGGTGATAATACTCTAAAAGATCTCTATCCTGAGCTCTATGTGTGTTCAGCGGTCAAGGATGTTTATATCTCTGAGGTCTTGTGGATTCCAAAAGGGGGTACTGTTAGAGTGTGGAATTTAAGGTTTTATAGAGCTTTTGAGGATCAGGAGTTGGCTGCATCTTATTCTCTGCTTCATCTTATCCAAACTTGTATTCCTCGGGGTGAGAGGAGTGATACTCTTTGCTGGCGGCTAAAAGGTGATGGTAATTTTGACACCCGATCTTACTATCATGAGATTCTGGGTGCTTCGAATTCTCTGTTTCCTTGGAAGGGGATTTGGAAACCAAAGATTCCTAAGCGCGTGGCGGTCTTTCTGTGGACAGCTGCTCATAGTCAGATCCTCACTTTGGATAATCTAATGCTTAAGGGTCGCCCCTTGGCTAATTGGTGTTGTATGTGTTGCCGTGATGGGGAGTCGATAGACCACCTTCTTCTTCATTGTCCTGTTTCTCATTCCCTATGGTCTTTTATGCTTCAGGCTTTCGGTATTCATTGGGTTATGCCAGGTTCGGTGGCAGGTCTGTTATCTTGTTGGCATCAGTGGCTTGGGAAGCATAATTCGGACATTTGGAATTTGGTTCCAAGGTGCTTAATGTGGATTGTGTGGTTGGAACGAAATCGTCGATCTTTTGAGGACAAGGAGAAGACGTTGGATGAGTTAAAGGTTTTAAGTCATCGCAGTCTTTTGGAGTGGTCTCGTTGTTGGGGTTTTATTGATTGTTCCTCTCTCTCTCAGTTTATGTCTTTCCTTAGCTTAGTTTCTTGATTTCCCTCTTTGTGTTGTGTTATGCTGTGTGCTCTTTTTCTTTCTTGTTGTTCATCATCATGAACATTTTGTACTTTTTCTTTCTTTTTTTTTACATTAATATTATTTTTCTAATTACCTATCAAAAAAAAAAAAAATTCTTAAAATTTTCAGACTTAGAAAATTTGGAGGTTTTGATGATTTTTATTGTTTTGATTTAAAATGATCAATTGATTTTTATCTATGCGTGATATATATATATATATATTTATATATATATATATGATTTCTATGCTTTATTCTCAATTTTCATAGTTTATGAAAAATTTTGAAACTAGGGTTCATGTATCCTTAAGAAATTTGGGGGTTTTGTTTAATTGGGCTTTAATTGATGAATTTGATCATTGTTATTGATTAATTAATTTTTTATAACATATTTTATATTTGTTGTTGTAAAGTTGTGATTTTCAACTAGCCTTTGTTGGCCTTAATTCCGTGCCAAATATGATTGTAATTTATTCAATCATTTCCCTGTATTTATGTGGGTTTATTTTGTAAGGGATGAGTGTGAGAGATTGGTGAAGAATCAAGCTTCAAAGAAGAATCAGTGCAGTTCGCGACTAGCTCGCGAGAAGAGTAACGAGCGAAAGACCACATGTGAAGCATGTGACTAGAAGCTGAAGAGTCATGCCAGACTGTCAAATTCCCGAGTACTTCGCAAGAAAGGCCATCTCGCGAGGTACTCGCAAAGCTCTCTGTTTGGCAAAAAGAGAAAGTGCTTTACCAAATTCTTTATCCACACTATATATACCCTCATTACCCACGAAATGTAAGGAATGCTTTTCAGAGAGAAAACCCTAGCAAAAACACTTGAGAGTTAGAGATTGTTATACCCAAAATCATCTACACATTTTCTCTTAGTTTTCCTCTACTCCTACCTCTCCATCTCTACATCCTTGAGAGGTTCTTACCCCCAAACACTTACCTCACCCAATCTGAGTGTTGAGTCAAGTTTTGGTGCCTTTAGAAAGTATTGGAAGGAGCCATTAAGTGGTGGATGCAATCCGGCTGAATTACGGGATCCAAAAAGCTAGTGAAGACAAGACTCCGAGAAGTCCATTGGTAGCAGGAGCTTAAAGGGCTCAAGTACATGGGGTAGACTAAGTTTGGAAGGTCTTTTGTCATTCGTGTACTCCAACTTTATTCATTAGTGGATCGATTTCGACTTGGAGGGTTGCGAAGAGGTTTTTCGCTGAGTTCTTTGATTTCCTCTTTGATAACACGTCTTGGTGTTATCTTGTGTTTGCATCTCTCTTCCCTATTCTTTAAGCTTTTCTTTTATTGTTCATTGTGGTTGAATATGGCTTAGAGTAGTATTACCGGTTTATTGCACATATTTACTCTTGTTCCGCACTTTGTTAAGTTAGAGTAAAAGCAATCTAGCCGTAATTTTAAAATTGGGGTCTGAACAAGCATTAGTGTTTTCACACTAATTTGAGCTTTCAGTTGTGATTATCAATTGATTGATTGGGATATTTTTGAAAAATTAAGGTTTATGTTCTTCAAAAATTTGGGGATTTTCATTAAATCTTGTTTTTCTTGATCAAATTTCAAATCTTTTGAAATTGAACACCTAAATGAGCAAAAATCATGCATCATATAAGTTTGTGTCTCTTGCATCATGTAGATTTTAATGATTTACATTCCTATATCTTGTACTTCTCTCTAATGCAATCCGCCCTTGTGTTTTGTTGTTCCTTTTTGTTCTTGTTCTCTCTCTTAGAACTTAGACATGGCTCTTAAGAAAACTTTAGCAAAAAAGTCTACCAAGGGTGCCTTTTCCTCCAAGGAATCCTTTAATTCTACTAGATTTCATACTATCTCTAACTTCCAAAAGTTTGATAGCTTGATTAAGTATAGATCTATGTGAAGTGAGAGAGTGGTTGTCTTAGATGAGCTTAGTCCATTTTTGGGCAATACTTTGAGTCTAGGGGCTGGTATTTATTTGTTCTAGTCTATCACCTCCTCCTACAGTTATTATTAGGAAATTATACTCTAATCTCTTTGACTACTTGGATTAGGGGTTTTGAGTATCAAAAAACCCGTAAGGTTGTTTCTGATGCTCTTTCTGTGCCAATTGTTTGTAATCTTGATTATTCTTTCATTGACCCTCCCTCTCTAGATGATGTTGTGTCCCTTCTGTGTGGAACACCTATGACTTGGGATGATGAACCTAAGCTTGATTCTAATGAGCTTACTGAGGAAAACTGTATTTTCTATAGGATAGCTTGTCATAGTATCCTTCCCTTGACTCACATTCATACAATTACTACTGATAGGCTACTGTTCCTTTTTGCCCTTGTTACTAGTGCTTCTATTTGTCTTCCTTATCTTTTTATTCAAACCATTGTTGACATCGACAGAAATAACTCTAGAAAACAAAATCTCTTCTTCCAGTGTCTATCTTCAAAATCTTAGAGTTTCCAAGTTTTAAGTGTTCCCTCTCTTCTGAGAGCTTATTCATCAGATTGAACCTATTGAAGCAACCTTTCTGAAGCAGAGTAAAGCACAAAAGAAAACTCCAGCAAAGCCAAAGGCTAAGGATAAGAGACCAAGAGTTGATCCTTCTCAAGAGGATGTGCAAATTGATCATTTTATGGATCCTAATGTGGTAGTTAATAGATCGATTGGTAATTAACATCCAATTTGCACAAAATTTGGCATGCATGTTAGTAATATATAGAACATGTAACATAATAGTGACATTTTTTAATTATTTACTTTTTGCAAAAAGTTATTAGATGGTGTAACAATACTTAGAGTTACACCATGTGTAACTTGAACCTAACTCATATTAATAATGAATATAAAAATTTAGAATATCCATATCAGTACACTCTCACAACCATTTGAAACTAAAATATTATGGGAACACTAAGCAAATAGTAGAAAAGAAAGAAAGCCACCCCATCTCAGTAGGACATTTTTCAACATGCTAACTTGCTAAGTACTAGGAACATGATGATCTCCATTTAAAATCCTCTGCTGAAGAGAATGAGCTGACTTTATTTTATTGAAGTAGTTGATTTGCTGGTTTTCTTCAATTCTGCTCAGGGTGACAATTACTATTTGTTTGTGGTAACATGTTGGTTAACCAGGGCTAATATATAATATTCAAATCCAAACGTTAGTTAATTTTATAGATTTTGTTTGCTTAAAAAAATCCCTTGTCCAAGCTTTCCCCTTGGGAGAGACAGACAGCAAGAGCATATTATTATCAATATCACATTTATAAAAGTAGCTTGGGCTAGCTTTCCAGCTTGCTAGTATACTCAAAAGTAGAAAACTTTAAACATAAATTAATCTTTAAATTGTACACTGCAGAATTGTGTATTGATTTCCCTGGCAAACCCAGTAGATCCAGGATCGGCAGGCATAACTGGAGTTATTACAGCTCAGGGCAGAGGTTCCCAAGAAGAGAATACTGGCTTTGCATTCACAAACTGCACTGTGGGTGGCAATGGAAGAGTATGGCTAGGTCGAGCATGGAAGCCATTTGCACGTGTTGTTTTTGCCAACACATCAATGTCAGATATCATTGCTCCAGAGGGTTGGAATGATTTCAATGACCCTACAAGAGACAAGTAAGAACCTATGAATTGCAACACCCCCCCCCCCCCCCCCCACACACACACACACACACACACATATAATTTATTTTAAGAATGGTTTCTGAGTCCAATCTAGTTGAAGTACTAATACAATTGTTGTCTGATTTAATTTTCAAAATGTAGGACTGTATTCTTCGGAGAATACAATTGCTCAGGTCCTGGTGCAACTATGACCATGAGGCCTCCTTATGTTATGAGACTCAGTGACACACAAGCTTCTCCTTTCCTTAATGTGTCTTTTATCGATGGGGATCAGTGGCTTCAACCCTACACTTAGGCCTATTTACTATGGTAATATAATTGTCTAAATTTATTTTCTCATTTTTACATGGAAGATATCAATGGAAATGTAACAATAATAATAAAATGGCTAGTTAATATAACATCGATTGAGTTAAACTAATTTCAGCTTCCTACAAGATATGATGAATGCCATGCTCATTAGCTCTAGTCTTCCTTCCAACATATGGGGGGAGGCTATCCATTCTGCATGTCATGTATTAAACAGAGCCCCACATAAAAAGATTAGAAAAACTTCATATGAATTATGGGAAGGACGTGCACCAAACTTAGGGTACTTTAAGGTGTGGGGCTGTTTGGCAAAGGTTGGAATTCCTGAACCACATAAAGAAAATATAAGTCCTAAAACCAAGGACAGTGTCTTCATAGGATATGCACAAAACAGTCCTGCTTATAAGTGCAGTATTGGAGACTAACACCATAGAGGAAACTAGGGATGCTGATTTCTTTGAGCATATTTTTCCTATGAAGAGAACGAGACTCACTAATGAATCCTCATCAATCATACCCCAAGTGAGATCAAGTTCAAACTTAGATGAAAGTCACTTAACACAAGAGTTAAGACGCAGTAAAAGACCTAAAAATGGAACCAACTTTGGGCCTGATTTTATCACTGCTTTTCTTATAGAAGATGACCCAAAAACTTATCAAGAGGCCATGAAATTAGTAGATGCAACCTTTTGGAAGGATGCAATCCATAGTGAGTTAGAATCAATCATGGCTAACCATACATGGGAGTTAGTACTCACTAGAGGAAGCAAGACCATCGGTTGCAAATGGGTGTTTAAAAAGAAATTAAAAGTAGATGGGACCATAGACAAATTCAAAGTTGGACTAGTGGCAAAAGGATATACACAAAAAGAAGGGATAGATTACTTTGACACTTATTCACCTGTGACAAGATTAACTACAATTAGGATTCTAATTGCTATGGACTCAATACGTAAATTGATTGTGTCTCTAAATGGATGTCAAAACAACATTTTTAAATGGTGATTTAGATAAAGAAATTTACATGAACCAACCAGAGGGTTTTGTGGTTCAAGGACAAGAAAGTAAAGTGTGTAAACTTAGAAAATCATTATATGGTTTGAAACATGTGAACGAATCTGATAGATGTGTGTATAATAAATTCTCTGGTGATAATGGTGTTATCATATGCCTATATGTGGATGACATGTTAATTTTGGGAATTCATTCACTCTTGATATGAAATTAGTCCATAGCATAGCCGTATATAGTCTTCCAACCCTTCACATAACCTACATGTTATTTATTAATTTAGAAAACTTCTCTTAATTTATTTAATCTAACTTACATACAAGTAACTCTTTCTTTAACAAATTATAACTCATCTCTTTATTCATCTTCAATTATTTTGAGTTTCAACATATTTAATGTTAAAATGTACTAACAGATAGTGATCCACAATGTGTTTCAAAAGTCCTCACCTACACAGATATGATTGATCAAAACACACTATTATAGACCAGTCGGAGATTATTGACTATTATTAATTTAAGTTAAAATCCTCTAAGTTGGTACCTAGATTTTTTTTTTCCTTTGAAGTAATTGAAAATTTTAAAATTACAATTTACCCTCTTGTAGTTTGGTCCTATTACAATTTATAATTAGTTCATAGATTTTCAGTTTTTACATTCAACCTCTTAAGATTTGGACTAAAATGAAAGCATTAGGCTCATCATCAAACCTCTAAATTTCATTTCAAATCAAAATTTGGAGGTCAAAATGTAACAACTGAAAGAATTTGTGGGACTAAATTGTTATTGGGTCAAACCACAAAGGAGTAATTTATTTGTCCAAAAAATGCAAAATATATTAATTTGCTTGGAACCGTAATAATTTCATTTTAATTCAGAACTAATTGTGACCATGCCAAGCCACAAATTTACCCCTTCAAAAAATGTTTTATTTTTTTTAAAGTAATCTTGGTATAGCCAAAGACCTGCATGGTAGTCACTAACATGTCTGACTTTTTTAATAGGAATTCAAGCTTAGAGTTGGTAACGTTACCATTGCCTTAAGGCAGTCCCAGTCATCAACAAGTGGTTGCCCAGTAGGTCGAACAGTGTTGAGCATCTCATCACTTTTCACGATTCCAAATAGAAGCTCCCCAATAAGTTTCACACTGCTATCTACATGTATTCTATGTGACATTGCTTCAACAAACTGCTTCCGAGCTTCAACTTTCATTGGAGAGCCTTCGGGAGCCTTTTCGAACAGTATGAAAAAATTTAGAAAGAAAAGTTTGAGCATGGGTATTTCACATCAATAAAGAAAAGCCTATATCTAGTGGCCTATGTTCCTTTCAATCAAGAGCTCCTTGTATATTGTTGTGAGGGAGTAATGTTACGGTTCCAATAATTTGAAAGTTTATATAGTAAAATTTGTAGTATTCTTAGCATCATTTTTGTTTTTTTGTATTGTGTGTAAGAGGTATGTAGTAAAATTTTTAGTATCCTT
Organism: Notholithocarpus densiflorus; assembly: GCA_030021035.2. NCBI lineage: Eukaryota > Viridiplantae > Streptophyta > Magnoliopsida > Fagales > Fagaceae > Notholithocarpus > Notholithocarpus densiflorus. The sequence continues at coordinate 16,225 of JARYZH020001420.1, forward strand.
AACATTATTCAAGAAAAATTCAACGAGAAATTAAAAGAGTCTGGAGAATAAACCTTATCCCAAAAATGGATGAGATCAACATCTCGTTGGTTGATAGTTTGTGAAGGTGACCATAAGTAGTCTTCAGATTGATCCACAAAAGTGTTGGTACTATTTGCACCAATATACAAAGAGAGATTGGCTTGGCTAAGACCCATATCACCAAATTGCATGACATGAGAGCCACGATCTGAGTTGTTATTTAATGTCCTCACTTTAATCTGTGAATGCCAGCATATTGAAATCATAAAATGCTATCAGCAATTAATATGAGCACAAACAATATCTGAACACTTTTGATATGATAGACAACTAAAATGTACCAATTAATCTTTTGTATTTGAATTGATCAATTTCATGGTTCAGATTAACAAGATTTATCCTTTATTCATATTTTATCCTTATATTTGTATCCATTGTTGACATGAAGGAAGTCTGCAAGATATGAAAAATAATTTATCGTGATTTTGACTTGTTCTTTCTACAAGATGAGAGATAAAATCCATTTGATTTAATCATGCAGATGGGTCATAAACTCACATTACTCTTCATTCTATTATTAAGCGAAGAGGAAGTGCCACTTGAACTAGAATTTATTGACCTTAGAATTTCAATAACAATATATTGCAGTTGGTTCTTACCAATTTGTACTGTTGTTCCAAAGTTTCTGTTCGCGGATTGTGTATGTCACTGCTTAAAAACTCATATTGTTAGAACTCGCACAAACAAGTATATAGAAATTGAACACTAAATGTAAATTTTACATAGGACAAAGTGCCCTCAACTATCCGTACTAGTATAGTACCTCTTCCCCTTTTCCCTCTCACCGGAGCTAGTCTCCTCACCGTCCCTTTTCCCTCTCACCGGAGCTAGTCTCCTCATCGTCCCTTCCCTTTTTCCCCTCCTCACCTTTCTGCACCCCTTTAAACTGAAACAAACTTTATACCCTTACCCATCCCGGTGTTTCAGAGTCTCCAATATGGAGATCTCAGATCTAGTGGCCAGGACAGAAAAATGTTCGTGCCTAGAGAACATAATAGAGCTCCCTCCAAACCAAAATACCAACCGACCTCCAGATCTTATCCTCCTAGCCAAAATCATAACCTCCAAAAATATTAGCTACAATATGGTTAAAGATGTCACAGTTAAGGCTTGGAAGCCTGTGTCCCAATGGATATTAAAAGACTCAGCAAAGAAGTTTTTATGTTCATTTTTCACCATGAAGTAGACCTTCACAAAGTGTACTCGAGAAGACCATGGTCCATCAGAGGGGGCCATATAGTGCTTAAGAGGTGGAGTCCAGAACTTACATGGCAGGAAGTAGATTTTTCTACATCTTCAATATGGGTTCAAGTTCATGGACTACCTCCTCTCCGGAGAACAGAGGATAATCTAAAAAGGATTAGGTCTAGAGTGGGCTCAGTCCTGGAAGTTGATTTGACAGGTGAACCAGGTGGTGCATGGAGAAAGTTCATCAGACTCAGAGTTGAAGTGGACATAGCTAATCCATTATCCCCAGGAGTTTTCCTTCCGCGGCCAAACAGAAAAGATTTATGGATTGGTTTAAAGTATGAGAAAATCGCAGATCTTTGCTATCACTGCGGTATCATTGGGCATGACCAAAAGAATTGCTCAACTGAAGTGTTCAAACTCAAGAACCCATCTGGTGAAATGTTTAAGGCTGCTGGTCCTTGGCTCAGAACGGATAATGAAGATATTCTTGATGAAATAGCCGATGCAAGCACAACGGCAGACTCGGCTAGCCCGTCAAACCAAAGCAGTAAGCCGGCCAACGGCAACCACAGCTGGCAAAAGGCCGAGAGCAGCCACGCTAGTGGTAATGGCCAAGGAAGTGACACGTGCACACCTGAGGACAGCGTGAATACTGTGAGCAAGGACGGTGCAGGGACTGATTCCGCGAATCCAGGAACGAAGTTCGCACAGCTGGCCGCTGACACGCAAAGCTTATCCGTTCAAAATGAGGTGGGCCTGGACAACTATGTGACGAAGAATCTAATTCTTTTGACACCGGTAAAAATTGGGCTTCATAAAGGTCCCAACACTGCTGAGCAATATCCCTCACAACAACCGGGCCCATCTATTAACCCAATCAGTAACCATCTGCCAAACCCACCTCCAAGCAAGGAACAATTATATCAAGACCCAAACCCAATCAGCCCAAAACAGCAACCCCCTAACACCGATCACTCCAACCTAATCACTCAAAATCCCCATAACCAAAATACCCTCACCGTGGTCTCTGAAGAGGCCTCTCTCAAAACACATACCTCACTTTCCACAAAACCTCCCCAATTCCTCACAGAAGCAAAGACCACAAACCTTAAGAGGAAAACTTCAAAACCGGTGCTAGACCACTTCTCAAAGAGGCTAAGGACAGCAGTCAAGGGTTCAGAGCCGATTTACTTTGACCCAAACTCAGCTTCTTTCATTCCAAATTCCAGACTGGAATCTTTTTTGTTGGAAGAGAGAAATGACGCCGATATTCATGGTGAGCTCCTTCTTAAGCCAATTCTCCCTTTCATCCCCATGGTTTCTGATTGTGTTTTCTCTAACACTGTTTACACGGCCGAGGAGGCGGGCCTTATCATGCCCCCAAAATCACCATGAAAATCCTGGGTTGGAACTGTCAAGGTATCTGCAATTCCTCGACAGTTCGAGCCCTTGGGGCTCAAATAAAAGGGGCAAGGCCTGATGTGGTCTTCCTCTCTGAAACTAAAGCTGATGCTAATAGGATGGAGTTTGTTAAAAAATCTTTAAAGTTTGATTTTTCTTGTGTTGTTGAGGCTAAAGGAAATGCAGGTGGTTTTATGTATTATGTGGAAATATGGCGTGGACTTAAAAGAAGTGGAGTTTAATAAGGATTTGATTGCAGTTAAGATCTCTGACCAGTGTGTCGAATGGTTGTTAGTGGGCTTCTATGGTCCATCATACCACTCAAAGAAGAAGAAAGCGTGGGGAAATCTGTTTGCCCTTCTTGAATCTCACCAGGGGCCGTGGGCTGTCATGGGAGATTTTAACTTTATAGTCAATGAAGAGGAACAATTGGGTGGTAACAAGGGTGGCTCCTCATCGACAAATTACCTTAAGGAACTACTTTTTGAGCTCAATGCTGTGGATCTGGGGTACTCAGGGAACAAGTTCACATGGGCCAGAGGTAAATGGGGCAAAGCTTCTATCAAAAGAAGGCTTGACAGGGGAGTGGCAAACATATCTTGGAGGCTTGCTTACCCAAGGGCAACCATCACGCATTTAGGTGCTATCAAGTCAAACCATGCCCCAATTCTGTTGGATACAAACCCAAGTGATAGTTTTACTCACAGGCCTTTCAGGTTTGAGGCGGTTTGGCTGAGGGATGATAGATGTAGTGATGTCATTGAGGAAGCTTGGAAGGGAATGGTCTCAGGCTCAGAGTTTATTAAACTGTACAAAAAGCAAGTTGCAACTAGAGAGGCCCTTCGCAAATGGAATAAGGAGGTTTTTGGTCGCTGCCAAGACAGGATAAACTCTCTTCTCAAGAAAATAAAGGATGTCCAAGAGAGGCAACCTTCGCATGAAAATGGTCTTCTGGAAAATGATCTTCAAACCGAGCTCTCTGAATGGCTCCTCAGAAGCGAAGTAGTTTGGAGACAAAAGTCCAGGGAATTGTCGCTCAAACTAGGTGATAAAAACTCAAAGTTTTTTCATCTATCCACCATCATTCACAGGAGAAGAAATAATATAGATGCAATAAAAAATGAGGAAGGAACATGGATCCAGGAGTCTAGCCAAATCAGAGCCCATTTCCGTGATAATTTCATAGACCTTTTCAAAGAAGAAGAAGTTTGTTTCCCTGAACACCTGGATCACTTGGTGCTGCCTTGCATCACTGAAGAAGAAAATGAGCGTTTACAGTGCATCCCAACCCCAAAGGAGATCAAATATGTCTTGTTCCAAATGCAGGACCAAAAGGCCCCGGGCCTCGACGGTTTCCCGGCTCTGTTTTACAAACAACTCTGGCTGATAGTGGGAAACGATGTTGTAAAGGCAGTAACATCATTCTTCACCGTGGGATCAATGCCAAAAGAGGTAAATAGCTCCTTAATTGTTCTCATCCCTAAATTATCTAACCCTACCTCTGTCAATCATTATAGGCCAATTAGCCTATGCAATGTGGTCTACAAAATTATCTCAAAACTCTTGGTGGAAAAGCTTTGGCCTCTACTAGATAAGTTGATCTCCCCCACCCAATCGGCTTTTATACCAAATAGGTGGATAGCGGAAAACCAAATCATTGTTCAGGAATTACTCTACAGCTTCAAGACTCGCAAGACAAAGCCAGGTCTCATGGCGATCAAGCTTGACCTTCAAAAGGCATATGATAGAGTGAATTGGAAATTCTTGTCTGCTGTACTTCTTCACTTTGGATTCAATGAAACTTTCACAAATTGGATCATGTCTTGTGTATCTTCAGTCTCTTTTGAAGTGGCTGTAAATGGGGGCAAGTCCGTGGGCTTCAAGCCAAGTAGGGGGCTTGGGCAAGGGGATCCACTATCCCCTTACCTTTTCATACTAGGACAAGAAGTACTATCCAGACTTATAGAGCATGATCTTAGGCTTAAAAATGTTGCTGGCATAAAGACTAGTATCAGTGGTCCGACTATTTCTCATGTTATGTATGCCGACGACATTGTGTTGTTCTCGAAAGCTTTCAGAAAAGATGCAGAAAGCCTAGTGAAAATTTTGGAGAAGTACTGTATGTGGTCAGGCCAAGCTATCAACAGAAGGAAGTCGGGGTTTTTTTTCTCAAAGCATACCCATAGCCAAGTCCGAAGGTCCATAAAAGGCATCCTCCAAGTTAAAAATCTAAAAAAGGAAGCAATCTACCTAGGAGCGCCAATGTTCAGGTCAAGGGCACCTTCTAAGGACTTCGCGTTCCTAGAGGATAAGATTGAAGCGAAACTATCGGGTTGGAGGAGCAAATGCCTTTCATGGGCAGGGAGAAGGACTTTGATAAACTCGGTGGCGCTGTCAACACCAATCTACTCTATGTCCTCATTCTCTATTCCAAACAAGGTGTGTAATAGAATGGATGCCCTAACTAGAAGGTTCTGGTGGAGCCCGAACAAACGTGAAGGCAGTTTTCTAGCCTAGAAAGATTGGGATAGCTTATGCTGTCCTAGAAGTGAGGGTGGTTTAGGTTTCAAAAAATCGAAAACCATGAATTCTGCCTTACTGGCAAAGTTGGCTTGGATGATCGCAACCAAAAGAGATAGCCTCTGTATGAGAATTCTCAGAGCAAAATATAGGGTAAATGATGAATGGCTGAGGTCGGAAGCAGCTAGACATGCCTCCCCTGTTTGGAAAGCTATAGAGAAAGCTAGGGAAGTGGTTCGGAAGGGAGCTTGTTTCATTATTGGTGATGGGGAATCAGTTAATGTATGGCTAGACCCATGGGTACCCTGGATTAACGGCTTCATCCCCACACCAAAAGATGGATCATTTGTCCAATCGGAAATGAAGGTATCTCAGCTCATTGACCTTGAACAGCACACCTGGAGAACATCATTGGTACGGAATATCTTCAACCCCACATCAGCTCTAGCTATTCTCTCCATTCGCATCCCTTCTACACTGTGCCCAGACAAGCTCATGTGGATTCCGGACTCCAAAGGTTTATTCTCTGTCAAATCAGCCTATAAAGAGATGCTGCTAAACACCCCTTCCTAGGCATCCTCCGCTGTAAATTGGTCTAAAATCTGGAAAATAAGGGGTCCCGAAAGAATCAAAATGTTTCTCTGGAGAGTTGCTGCCAATACACTTCCCACAAGGGAAAATTTGATGACCCGAATGGACATTACTGAGCCTTGGTGTGTTCTCTGTAATCAGGAGGTGGAATCTGCCTCTCACCTATTCTTTAAATGTCCTGCGGCAAAGGCGCTCTGGTTTGCAGCATGTTGGGGTTTCAGGTCAGAGGATGTTCAGTTAGCACAGCCTTGTGACATCATTAAGCTCATACTAGAACCACCAGAAACCATTTGTCAAGCACATGATCTTTGGTTGGTATCACTTAAGATGGCGCTCACCCTAGAGGAGATTTGGTGCATCCGTAATGCAGTCATTCACCAAAAAGGTCCCACTGACCTTCAGGCATCCATTGGCAGAATTGGGGAAAAGTTTAAGGAATGTGCAAGAGTTTTTTCTCATCCTCAAAACTCTTTAATGGTACAACATGTTGTCCGTTGGTCCCCACCCCCTCCGGAATTTATCAAGCTCAATGTGGATGCAGCTATTGCTCAAAACACCTCAGCTCTTGCGGTAGTAGCCAGAAATGATCAAGGAACTGTTCTGATGGCTTGGTCCAAGATTATACCAAAGAGATCACCAATTGCAGCTGAAGCTGAAGCTATCTTGTGGGCCCTGCACCTAGCCAGAGGCGAAAACTAGAGGAAGATCATTGTGGAAAGTGACTCAAAAATCTGTATTGACTCTATCCTTGACCACACGACCTGCCACCAATGGACTATCTCCTCTCTTGTGTCTGATATTTGGCTGTTAGAAAAATCTTTTGTTTCGTGCTTGTTTAGTTGGGTTAAAAGAAGTGGAAATGCTGCTGCTCATGAAGCAGCCAAGTACACAATTCGGCCTTATTCTTCTTGTTCTTCTTTTTCTTTTTGTGCGGACAATCTCCCAGCCTCTGTGGCTTATGTTTGTTTGGGAGATGTCCAGGCTTTGTCTCTTTCTGTTTAATGAAATATATTGAAGTTTATCAAAAATAGAAATTGAACACTATCAAGGTGTACACTTCATTCAAGAGCAAAAAAACAAAACAGTGTATACAAATAATTTTTGTTCTGCCTAATAAAACACCTCAACAGAAGTGATCAAATTAAGATAATCAACCCAAAGTGAACCTGATATTTGCAAGCTGCTTTTTTTTTTTTTTTTTGGTCTCATATAACTAACATGATTGATACAAATTAATGCATATATTGTGCATACCTGTCTTCCATCCAAGCCACACTATACAAGTCACCCAAACATGTGTGATATTCTTTGGGGGGAGGATTTTGAGGATCTCCAGGGCAATAAGTTGCCCAACCAAGCTCGTCTGGTTTCGTTGATGTAGTTGCATAGATATTCATACCTTTTGGAAGAAGGCCATCAAAGTTGCTTCCAGAATCACAAGCTTCAAGATAAAAGACCTACAAGTTTCACAAGTATTTTATCTAAAAGTTAACATCCCACCAAAGAGTGATGTGCCTAAAGGAAATGAGTGATGTGTAACACTAAAAATAGGACACATGATTTTTTTTTTTCAATTAATAACATACCAAGCTTTTATAGGTCCCAGTAGAGTTCTTCTTCTTCAAAATGTCGTTCAGATCATGAGCATATAGAAGAGGAGGGGTAGGCATCCCTTAAAAATGACAATATGAAAAAGAGATTTTAAAATTACCATGTGATCAAATACTTAACATTTTTAAAGCAACATAAATTCTCCATTTTTCACAACTTTTTCTTAAAAGTTGACAAGCTTGAAATAGCAAGTTGTAATTGGAGTAACATCTATTTTCCCTGGTTTTACCATTGATTCCATTTTTATGATATACTAATCACAATAAAACATGTTAATAGTTTATGAAAATAGTTGAGAACATTTGCGTTCTTGGAGTTATCGTTGAACTACATCTAGTTGCACTTCTCAAGAGATTCCGAGGCTTATAGAGCTAGACTTCTATAGTTCTATCTATGTACTTTTGGAATTTATATGAACAAAATTAATGCAAGAGATTTAAAACATATTTCATTGACTTGAAATATCCATTATTATATAAATTACATTCATTATTTTCTAATAATTTAAACTTTATAATATATTCACTTAAAAGAGAAGATCATATTCTCCATGGAAGCAATGAACAAATTTTTTATAAGTATATTCATAGAAATTCCACTAACCAAGAACACCAGGGCCCCCATGATCAGTGTAGTAGATGAAAATATGATCATTGGGATCGCTATCCACATCCTTCCCACTGCCTCCTGTAAGAGCAGATCTATTTCCAAGGATTACAGCAAAAAAGTTGTTGACAGTAACATTTTCTCTACTATAATCCTGCATGCAACAAGAATATCTACCACATGATCAGCTGGAAAATCACATAGAATTATCAGCAATAGAATAAGACTTCCTTAATGGAAAGAAATCTGATATAACCTTTGGCACTCCGTGATACACATCGCTGCCATTAGGGCTGTTAATGATAACTCTAGGCCTAGGCTTCTCTTCATTGAAAGCAATGTCATCATACATGAAAACAATAATGTTTTCATCTTTCAACCCACCTCTTTTCAAGATTTGATAGGCATGACAAACATTAGCCTGCGAAGAAGAAGGAGAAGAAGTTATAAAAAGGAAGCGGAAAGAAAGAAGAAAAATAAGATCACAATTACAAACAAGAAACAAAGACAAATTAGCTCGCGGGTGACATTAAATTTTGACACGAAAACCAGGCAGATGGCATGGGGAAAAAAGTTTTTGAATAATAATAAGTATTAATATATAGTAATAGAAAAAAATAAAAATAAAAATCATGAATAATACAATAGTGCGATATTGTGATTGGTGTAAAATAAAAATTATGTAAGTGGTAGAGTCATGAAAAAACAATATTGCACCATTTACAATTTAATACCTCAACAAATTGTGATAAAAGTCATTTATTGGATATTGTTGTTTGAATATTGAAAAATGGAAAAGATATTACAAAATTTTGTTATATAAAGTTTACAAATTAGCATATCCCCCAGTCCAAAAATTATTCCTAGAGCTCTTCAATTTCAGTTCTTAAGAGAAAAGAATCATTTTGTACCATATTCTTTAGATTCCAAAGAAAAATAAAAATATCCAAAAGGAAAAAAAAAAAAAGCAAAGGTTTGAAAATAAGGTTGGCAATTTCTGCCCGACTCGCGGGTATCCGGCCCGGCCTGATAAAAAATAGGGTCGGGTTTAGGTTAAAAAAACCGAAACGAGTCCGGGTCGGGTCTGGGTTTTTTCCCAAAACCCAGCCTAAACCCGGACCCGACCTGGTTATATATATAGTTACTTAAATACCCGCCTCTCCCTCTCATCTCTTCAGCTCTCAATCTCACTCCCTCTCAATCTCACCGCTGGCCCAACTGCCCAAGCTATCTCAGCTCTCTCACTCACTGTCTCACATGGCCGCCTCTCCCTCTTCATCTCTCAGCTCTCTCACTCACATGACCACAAGCCCACAAGCAGTCAAGCACAGGCACCGATCTCTACTCTCTCAACTCCGTTTCGTCCTCACCGTCGCCGATCTCGCACTGTCACACAGGCCTCTGCCCCTCTCATCTTCCTCGCCCATGGCCTCACGGCCTCGCTCCACCTCGTTCTCCATTTTTTTTTTCTGGGTTCAATTCGTCTCAATCATGTGAGTTTGTGTTTGTGTTTATGATTTCTGGGTTTGTGTTTGTGATTTTGAAAGGGAAAATCATAGATTCGAAATTTGGGTTTGGTTTGTGATTTTGAAAGGGAAAATCATAGATCTGAAATTTGTGTTTGTGATTTCTATGTTTATGTTTGTGATTGTGTTTGGATTTGTGTTCGTGTTTGTGATTTTGGGCCAAAAAATCAAAATTCAAAAATTGTGTTTCTGATTTTGGGCTAGGCTGGGCATGAGGGGACGGGGCTCGATGGGGCAGGTTTGGGGTGGGAAAAAAACTCGTTTATTAAACGGGCCGGGTTCGGATTATAGTTGCGGGCCCGCAGGTCGAGTTTGGTATAGAAAAATCCGCCCCAAACCTGACCTGTTGCCATTCCTATTTGAAAAACATGAATGTTTTGGTAGAGAGAAAAAGAGAGATAGGACTACTTTGGTTGACATGTTACAAATGACAAAGGGCTTGAAATTCTTGAAAAGTTTTGGAAAGTTTCTTAACAAATTGTTTGTTTGTTTTTTTTGAAAATGACAAGATTTAGGAACATAGGTTCTGTTCCCTCAGTCTCTTATAAGAGTAAGGGATTTAATTAGAATGCACTAATAAAGTGGGATTCAACATTTCCACCAGAGTAACAACTCTGTGGCACAAAAATTGTGCCAAAGTTGGTATCCTAGCATTACTCTTTCTACCTTTTTATTTATTTATTAAGAGTTAAAGACAAACTTGCAATAATCAGTAACGCGTTTCATCTATTCTATATGAGAGAGAGAGAGAGAGAGAGAGAGAGAGAGAGAGAGAGAGCTTCATTATCACTTTTTAGCAACCCGCTATGGATGCGTTTTAAATAGTGCTTGAGCCAAACAAACGAGTCAAGCCTCTCTCTCCAAACCCACTGTTTCTGTTTGTTGCTCCTGCACTTGCACCATGTATCTCTCCCCAATACCATCGACCCCTTCCTTTCTGCCCAACTCCAAGGAGCACAACACCCAATTTCTACAAATAGTCCTAACAATACTAGTAGTCATTTTTGTTGTTGCGATCATTAGCGTCGTTTTTGATTTTTTCCAAGAAACCTATCAACAAGTACATCAGCAAGAAATGTCGGAACTGGAAATGCGTGAAACTGTTGGTGGGGTTGACCCTCATGGTCTCCATTAGTGAACTCTTCTTGGCACCACGCACACTTTATTTCTTCGAAGGGAAGACTAATGCCAGGTTGGTAGACGAAGTTGGGTATTCTGTCAGGTAAATGATCATTTACCTGACAGAATACCCAACTTCGTCTACCAACCTGGCATTAGTCTTCCCTTCGAAGAAATAAAGTGTGCGTGGTGCCAAGAAGAGTCGACTCTCATCCATACCATCTTGTGGCCATGTGTTCCACTCCGACTGCATAGGTGAGTACATGCTCCGCAGGAATGCTTGTCCTTTTTGCCGTCAGCCTATTGCCTTTCCAGCGGTCTAAGATTGAATCTTTAATTGTTCCATCATTCTTGATCTTGATTATCATCATCATTTGGGATTTTCAGTATGTGAATCTTGTTAGTACATCATGATTAATTTGTAGGATAGCTAGCTAGGTACAACAAATTAATGGCTTGATTTCTTGTAGCTACTTGGAAAAAAAAAATACATTTAAATCCACTGTAGTATAGGATTCTTTTTCCACGTCTTTATGAGAAATTGTTTCTTATTCTACTGTTTCTGGAAGCGTCTTTGAAGCAGTTGAGTTCTTGCTAAATTTGGATTAATTAGACTGAAGTTTACATAAGCAAGTTAAATATAATGAATGAAGTTTTCATTTGGAAATAATTGTTCATCCCATTAGTTTTTCTTTTGTTCTGTATGTGCTTTACAATGATTTCTTGAATATCTTGATGTATTTGTGTCCATATTATTGGGTCGAATGTAGCTAGTCACCATAAATGATGGGTATATTTACAGTGGTTTCTCCAATATCTTGATTTCTGTCCATATTATTGTGTGTGACTGTGTGGAATATTGTCCCATATGGGAGAGACATGCATGGAGGGAACATATGGGAGAGACATGCATGGAAGGGAAATTATTGTGTACTCTCGGTGTACTATAAATGTGTACTTCCTCTTCTTACATGAATGGTGGGTCCCATTAATTAAATTCATAGCAAGACTCACCATTTATGTGAGAGAGAGGAGTTCGCATTTATGGTACTCCTACTTAATAATTTTCCTGTACAAAGAAAATTATTGTGTACTTTAGATTTCTTAACTGTTTAGACTTTTACAAAAACATGGAATTTCCTGCCAGTACCGCAGATATATATAACCCACTTGAATGTGTTTGTTAGTGGAGATATATATTTTTTTGATAAGCATTAGTTGAGATATATATATCAGTTCGCTTTCACAAGACTCAATTATGAATTTTCAGATGAATCAGCAATATTGCTTGCTGACATTCAAATGGGGTCACTTTCTCAAATATGTAATTTTCATTTCTATGACTTTTTCCTTAGGTTTGAGATTAATCAATGTGGGGCCGCACTGATTTATAGTGCCAGAGATGAAGGAGACTTTCCCTTATAATACAATGTGTTATGTGTCACACATTCCATTAAATCATGAAATATGTTAGATCAGGAGAAAAACAAAAACAGATTTGGCCTCACGTTTGGCCTCACGTTTCAACAAAATACGTTTTCCAAAACGCCAAGAAATCACGTTTTAAAATCGTTCCTCCAACTAGCTTTTTATGAAAATGCTAGTTTTAAGACAAATGTTTTAGGGGTCTCAACACCTAAAATACCCTCAAGTATTTGCTTAATAACAAATTTATCAGCTTGTAAAGTTCTCACCTATGTTTGATTCGACTTTCCAACGACTGCAACTTCTTGGCACAAGCTATTTTGTTGGAAAGAAGATTATGCGACACACACTAGAACCTGCGAGAATGAGTTCAATGGTGAACTCTATTTGGTTGAGAAGAGACCCACGGCTCTTTCTCTCTCCCTCTATTTGGTCTCTTCACTTTTTAGACTTTAGTTTTTACTTCTCTTTTTTGTGGTTGATATTGATTAGCAACATATATAATACTATTACTTTTTCTTAGCTGTCATTAACTATGTAATGGGGATTAAAAAAATAAAAATAAAAAGCTTCGAAGTGAGGGTACTAGGTAACTGTGTTAACATGTTTAGTATGGACTACGTTTAAAATGACTGTATATCCTTAACATCAAAATTAAGTCTTTTTTCATATTTCTTCTATTAAAAAACAAAGGTCCTTTCTTGGTAATTTGCATCCACAACAAAAAATTTACAGTTTTCGAACAGTAATTTTTACAAGTTTTACCAAACGTTTAATTGTAACTTTCAAAATTGTGTTTTCAAAATGCACATTTTAAAAACGCTATTTTTAAAAACGTCGTTTTCAAAACAGCCTATCCAAACATACCCAAAAACACAAAACAAATTATTAGAGTGAAAGTGAACATTTTAAATTCCCCTTACCGATGAAAATGGAGGAAACACACACGTAACAGTAACATGTCTTCATGGAAAAAGTGAGAAAACATGATATTTTTATTATTATTCCAAAACTCCATGTCTACCATGATAATTCATCATCTAAATTACCAATTCACCCTTTTTTTTCTCCTCTAATAAACTAAATAATTCAGATAAAACAAAATCTTACCAATACCAATTCGTTCACCATTTCGTATAT
>JARYZH020001421.1:0-29413 GCA_030021035.2 Notholithocarpus densiflorus
TAAGGGACTTACATTCCAACAATAACAAGGTTTGCAATTTATACAAACTAGCCGCGAATCCGCGCGTGATAATTATTTTTATAGTGGTTTTATTAAAATTTTTTTTACAATTTAAACTAATCTAATAATGAGTAATGTATTTCGCAATTATATTTTTATTTATTATAGGAACAATCATAAATGTAATATAGGAACAATATAAAACACCAAAAAAACGTAAACTAAAAAAAATTAATAAAACTTAACAATGATTAATTGAACCAATATTAGGATAAAATTTTGTTTTTGATAATCTATTAAGGTTATTTTCTTTGTAGAAATTATAATTTCGGCCGCCTAAAACATATCATCAAATAAACAATTATTAGCAAAATCTAAGAATTAAATTTCTATACATGCATTGTTATAAAATAATAATAATAAAAATAAAATTGCAAAAGTTAAAATTTGTCACTTATCCGATTATTTTCGTTTGGCTAACCTTTTCTTTTCTTTAAATAAATGGCATTATAGAGTACTTCTAATACAACTATTAAGAGTACTTTGTCCACCACAAAGGATTAGAAAATAAACAAAAATTAGTAAAGTCTCATAGTTTAACATCTAAATTGAGAACTATAAAAAATCATGCTATGTAACAGAATAAATACAAAATTATCCAAATCATGCTATGTAATAGAATAATATTATATTTTTATATGCTATATTTAATTCTTTAGAACGCAATAGGATAACATTTAACAATCAAAGAGAATAAATAAATAAATAAATAAAAAAAAAACAACAACAACAACAACAATTTAAAAAACAAAACTAAATCACAATTAAAAAAACAAAACTAAATCGCATTAACCCAAAATAGAGTTTTAAAGAATATAAAAAATTATCAACCTAAAGTAGAGATGCAAGAAAAATAAAAAAAAATCCACCAAAAAATTTAGAGAGAGAGAGAGAGAGGGAACCTTTTTTTTTTTTTGTGAGGGAAAGCTATGCATAGAATAGAAGAGATAGTGAAAAATTTATATTAAGAGGATGTGAATAAGAATAGACAAAAATAAAGGAAGATGAAAGGAAAGAGGAAGAATGATATTAATGTAGAGGGTAGTGGGGAGATGAAACTTACTCAAATAGCTTTGCAGTAGAACTATATGCTGCAGTTGATGTCATTTCCCCATATTTGGCACTCTTGCTATTACAAGGATCTAACAGTGATGCCCCATGGAGAAACTTCAGAGCTGCCTGGAAGCGTGCCTCTATACTTTCAAGTTCTGAACCAGAAATCTAAAAAGCAAATAAAGAACATACAAAAAGTTAGGGTAATGTTTTTTCCCCATATGTCCAAGTTGGGGTAATGTTAACATTGAAAGATATAACCATATGAACATTTAAATAAACAACAAAAAATCAAAGTTGCAAAATATGGACAGACCTTAAGCTGATCTGCCGAATGCTTAAGATCTTCTGCTTCTTTTAAAGTCTTATTTGCTGCACGAGTAGAGGCATCCTTTCTTCTATGACTTGGTGCAACTATATCCCTATTACATGTGGGGTGTCTTGAACTAACATGATGAAGTTTATTTTGGCAATCATCCTTCCCAGGTTGTTGTGAAGCCTTCACTGAATCACCTCCATTAAAATCATCAAACGGTAATACATCAAAGTCATCACTGTTCTCTGTAGCTTCTTCTTGAAAGTTTCTTTCTGAAGGGAGCCATTTTAAATATTTCTCATCATTATGATTCTGCAACAGATTCTGCCTGCTGGCAGTAGATTCTCCACCCTCAGGAAAAACAGTAATAATTTTCAAATGTGGGTCCTCAAGTCTATCGCATAGAGTTTGGCTCTCTCTTTTACTACTGTCACTCAAACATTTGCCAGCAGATACTTTCTTTCCAGCATGATTTTTCTCAATTTTAGTAGACTTATTTCCCTGAATTTTAATTTTTCTAACCTTTATATCTTTCTTGTAAGGTGCAATATCATGAGATCCATTCTCCACCTCATAGTGCACATTATCCGATTCTTCCAGCCTGTTAAATGACTCAGAAATCCTAATATTGCTTTTATCCAAATCAGATATTGGAGTTGAGTGCCTTTCTTTGGTCTGTGAAGAGCAACCGTTTGTAGATTTCTCAGGCAGACATTTCTTTGGAGAGCAATGGCTGTTAACTCTTGCCATATCATGGAAATGGTGATTCTTGCTTGGTTCATTGGTATGTTTGTCATTTTCAATACAAACATTCAACAGGTGGGAGTTTCTTATGTTTGAATTGTGGACAGTCAATGATTTAGCTTTCCCATGTATTTTGTGCTCAGTAAACCTGCCTTGATAATCAAATGAGGGGGACATAGAAGACCCATCTTGAATCACAGTGAAGGCTTTTTCCTTCCTTATGGACTCATAATGCTGGCTTCTGCCATCTTCTTCACCCACTAAGTATGTTCCTGGGCTATTAATGAGAGCCAAACCTACATCTGCACCACCATCCTTCCCTGAAAGGCTCCTTGTATGATTTTCCGGGTTGGAGATTCTCAAAGGAGAAGAACAAACTGATTCTGCAGGCGAACCTTTAAACTCATTGAAATTCACTTTAATTTTACCTGTGCCTGAAATCATGGATGAACTAGAGGTGGCTGCAATACAAGGATGTCTAGCTCCAAAGTCCCTCCTAAAAGAATTGTTACCATCAACAGTCCACTGAGATAAATTGTATCCATCAGATTGCCCAAAATGCTGGTCCTTCTTTGAACTTTTTCTGCCTTCATATGAACCAGTTCTGTCTAAAGGATTATTTTTGCTACTTGACAAAAGGATCCTGGTCACTGTACCTTGTTTTTCTGGTTCACTACTGGCCTTCCTAGTATTGGTTTCATTTCCTTGAAGCTTCAATGCTCTGGCTTTCTTTTCTTTTCCGCATTGTCTCCCACTCGTCTCCTCCATAGAAATCTGTTCATCCTTAAATTCCTGTCTATTACTAGGAAGGTCATTCATATGAATACCCTGCCGCTCATTCAACTTTCGCTTCTTTCTAGCAAAAGAACTCTTATCATTATCTTCCACAAAAGTCCTGTGACCCTGTTTCTTAGATTGTTTAACAGAAGGAAATGAACCATCCTGAGGAACACCCTTTATATCGCTGGAACATCTTTCATTATATTTCTGAATATCAGTTTCAACTTCCTTCTTTGACAATCCACCAGGATTCTGATCTTGATTGGTATAATGTGTGCTTTCTGTCTTTGCTTTCTTAGAAGGTCTACAAACATCTTGACCATACTCCCTCCTGATATTTGTTTTCAGTGGCTTGGCATTACCTGTAAAAAAGAAACAGACATCAGCAAAATAGTGGACTTCAAGAAACATTTAGGACACCACAGCTCCAGAAAGAATCTCTGAGCAGTCATGACCATAAACACTGCCAATACAAACATGGCTGCGTTTTAGTAAGGAGTGAGAAGAGATGGGTGAGGAGACTGAGAGAGGGAAGAGAGGAATGTTTGGGGGTATTTCTGTCTTTTTATTACCACTTGTTGACTAAAAGGGCATTTGCATCTTTTGCCACTTAATGGTCATGTGCATGTCATGTGACTGTTAAATTTAAAATTGATTTGGATGAGAAGGTGCTGATCGGCACAATGGAAAGGATCTACCTGTTAACTTTAACTGCAATCTTTTTAGAGTTTATTGTGCACATTGTAAGTATCCCATAGTTTAGGGTGGTTATCTGCATTTAACCTTTTTTTTTTTTTTTTTAATCAGTCATATTAAAGGCATCAACATTGGGAATCATTCATCAAATAAAATTCACTAAAAACATTAAAAGTCATCAAAACATGCTTATCTACAAGATTCTGAGAATTCACTATCCTAAAATAAAATTTTATAAGTTCCATCAAGTCAATTCACTATATGTATTGATGCTTACATATGGAGTTCAGGAAAGGCAACCGTAAATACTAGATCTTACACGTTATTTACAGTATGCCAGCAGTTAGTAGTTCTTACTAGGTCTTTCCTCTGATTTCGATTCCAGGGAACATTGGCTGAGATTCTGTAAACCTTTGCTTTTAACAGGGACCTGTTGGTTCTTTTTGAAGTTAAACACATCCTTGGAACCAATATGAGGAGCTTCATTTGATACTGTTTTTGCTCCAAGTTTGTTCTTTCCACCACTGGTCACTGCATTGAAAACAAGATCTTGGCAGTTTTGGTTAAGATGCAGGGCCTCAAGCAAAGTTCCACCAGGTGCAGTTCCAACAGGATAAGTCTGCTGATTATTTTGTATCTGAGAAATGGGAACTTGGTATAATGCATTCAGAGCATTTGTTGTCTCCTCCTCACTGAAACTACACCGATTCATTCCAGGCCTGAAACAGTTTTATCACTCAATCATCGGGAAGAGGGCAAGAGAGAGGATTACAAAAAAATCTCTATCCAAACTTCTAGATTTGTACTCTACTACTAGACTACTACTATCTGCTTGCTACAAAAAAGGTAACGTTAGTAAACATAAAAAAATCTCTATCGAAACATCTAGATGGGTACTCTACTACTAGACTACTACTATCTGCTTGCTACAAAAAAGGTAACGTTAGTAAACATATTTCCAAGACCCAATGTTGACTTAATTGTAGACTTCAACACTTATGACATGAGTCATGAACCGACCTTGCAAGCTAAATAATTAATTTCCTAGTGAATAAAAACAACAGGGAAAGAAAAAAGAAGCATTTCAGATATTGCAGCCAAAGCTTGGTCATTTTCCATGTTATAAAATCTCTCTTGACCAAGAACTCATGCACTTTTCATGAGATCACAAATCACCACAGCATAATTCTCAGTTTGTTCATAATCACAATTTATCCATAATCATCATTCAAAATTCATACAGTTTATCTTTTACATAAAACTTCATAAAACCAAGAAGAGAACTTACAGCCAAGTAAGCATGCTGCACAGCCACTTCTTTGGCAGGTGGTCAGGATTTGTACCATATGGTAGAAGCCGCCATTTCTCACACTTGTCACAACACACCCAATTTTCCTCTATGACTACTGGAGCAACCTCAGAAGGATGAGGATCAGATATCTTAGTTGCATCTTTCATGTGTCCTTTCAGATGTGCTTCAGAAGATGATGGGAAATCATTCTGTTTATTACCTGATCTCTCCTTTAGTTTATGACAGAATGCATAGGATTCTTTCTCAGAAACATCAAGCTTATGGTCCTTCGCAAGATCTTTACCTAAGGTCTCCTTAGATTTGTTGCTGATTGCATGGTATCCTTTCCTGGATAGTTCTTTGACTGATTTTTTCCCAGACACTTCAAGCTTAGAGTCCTTTGCCTGATCGGTACCTGAACCGTCCCTTGATTTGCTGCTGGATGCAAGGAATTTTTTCTCAAAAACCTCAAGTTTAGAGTCCCTTCCCTGATCTTTGAGAGGATTCCTTGATGTATCACTTACACATTCTTTCTTAACTAGTTTTTTGTTAGACATTCTATCACTATGGCTATCTTTAGCCTTCTCCAAATCCTTGTGTAATTTTTCATCTCCTTTACTTTTGGATGGAAAGCCACTTTTGTAAGCGACATTATCTTTTGACGCGGAAGAACAACTAACCTTCAAGTTCACTTTTGACTTCCTGGTAGCTGAGCTATCATGATTTTGGATTTCCTTAGACTTCTTTTGTCCCCCAACTGATTCCTTCCCGTGAGATATGTTCACTCCATCCTGTTGGTGGGTGGCTTTGCTCTCACAATTCTGTTTTATGGGAGCTGCTGTTCCCCAATCGCAAACTTTGCTTCCCTTTGGCATGTCACAATTCTGTTCAAACAAATTACAACTTCTATCATCTTTGGTTCTGCCATCTTTTCTCATATCATAGACTACATTTTCATCTTTCTGGATCATTTCTGCCAAACCATTCTTTGCATTCTGCTCACCACCACTCCTGCAAGCTATTGACCCCAAAGTTTCCTCTTTTACTAAGTATGAGGATAAATTTTTTTCCTTTGCCTTACCCATATTGAGTTCAGATGCAGCCATAGCAATACCATTTCCCATGCCACCACCATTACCATGTTTACTAGATTTAGGTGGAAGCTTCAAGAAATCAGATGCAATATCCTTGCTCACTGAGATCTTAATTTTTCCTTCATTCTTCAAACCAGTATTAACAGGATTAACAGGATCCTCAAAATTCCCATTCTTTGATTCTACAAACCTCTCATTTTTATCCCCAAACTTCTTTTTCTTCTCTCCGACCACCTTTTTACAATGCATTTTTGAAGCAACCTCATTTTCAAAGACAGCATCCATCTCTTTAAAAGGTGGAGATCTACTTCCATCTAAGAGATTTTTTTCTTCCAATGGGCGAACCAAATTATCATGAAGAGGCGACAATAGCACACCATTTGGAATAGGAAAAGAAGTCATGATCTGCTTCATCACATTGGCATGGCAAAAAACATAATTGAATTACATGAACATCTGTCCGAAGAAACACATGAAGAGATAACAAAATGGTGAAAAAAGGTTCACCTTAATAATGTAGGAGGGAGATTCACTCTGTTTACTATGAGAATCTGGAGAGTTCCCTTCCCACTCTGTATGGCTGCCATCTGATGATGAGGATGGAGACATGTCAAGACCAAGATTGCTGTAGATTGCAGCACTCTTTTCAGTCAAAATGTTGTCTGACCCCACTTTGATCCGGAACTTCAGTGTTTTTTTATCAGACTGATTGATTGACAGTTTGAGAGGTTTGTGATTTGAAATATAATTCCTTGAATTACAAACTTTGGGCAAACTATCCACAGAAGAATTCCTTAGTTCAGGTAGTGCATGATCAGTTGAAGCAAGTTCAGGTCTCATGATAACTGTTGAATTCTGTGGGGCACCCTGCATGATCATATTAAGCAAAGAACTCAAGTGTCTAGAATAGTAAGAAAAATATAAAGGAAGAAACCAACCATTTACCTCTAAGGGCAAATCATGAGAATGGTTGTTTTGAGCTTTTTGTGAAGTCTTTGAGGAAGTAGAAGGAGACCACTGATACGTAGGTAAAAATGAACCGTATCCACCAAATCTTGCCCCTGTCAATCAGTTGTCTCCCATTATCATCATTTTGAACAGTGTTGATACTAAATTTAATCATAACATTGTATCTTAACAGATGAACATCTCCTTAATTCATCACTTACCCAAGTTTTCTGCAGAAAGTCCACCCTCAAACTCTTTCTGATGATGTCCCAAAACATCTTGAATCCTCTTATCCTACAAAAAAATCAGAACCAAACCTTAATATTACTTGAAATACATTGCATAAAAAATGTCACATCAAGAAAGAGGCCAATTACAAGAACCACCATAGCATAAAATGTGGTGAAGCCTTAAAGTTATAGAAAAGCAAGTCCAGTACATAAACCAATGAGATTGTACATTAGACGCTATAATTGGAACTGAAATTATTTATGCTTCAAATTAATCACTTTTGAATGAAAGTTTTGACATAAGGTGCATCATAAATGGTCAGGAGCTAGTATTATGTTGTTACACTTAAAAGTTCAAATGTAAAGAACTACGATGTGGTTTCTATTATTTAAGAACTTTTTTACATCATATATTGGCACTTCAATATGGAATATGTTCAGAAAGTACAAAAGAACCATCAGGTTGACAATCAAAATCAGAGAAAGGAGCAACTGGAGCATATTTGATGAGTGAATAAGTTCAGATGGAAATTTAATTGCAGTTGACTACCAGATATAGAGGAAATGGTTAAACCAACAAATGATGTTCCCTATGCATGTGGAAAAGCTCTTCCTGTTTTCATTGTGTCTCTTTATGATTTAATTCACACCCAAAACACCTACATTCCTCATGCAGCTAATACAACCACAGCCTAACTTGAGACATAGTGATCTATATTCTATGCCACAAGTTTTAGGTTTGGTAACCTAGGCTCTCACCACCAAACCCATATCAAATATCTCTGTTGGGGATCTAGGCTTGTGGCACCCCTACCATTTAAAGACTGTTCAAAGTAAATATCTCTTTCCTTCTTCTGGAATCTAGTCAGTTTGTGACAATTAGGAAATTATGGCTATTCCATCCTCAACATGATAATTTGTGACAGCAAACATATCTTTTGATATTTTATATTTGGAGGTATAAATCCAAACGGTTTGGACATAGCCTTAGTTAACTTTTTGATAGATATTAACAGAAGCAACCTCATTCAAGCTTGAGATGATGATCAGCCTTTGACTATCAAAGCAAGTAAGAAGTCCCAGCAGAAACAATATCCAATATAGATGGGATGTAGTATCCCATTATCTTAAAGTCCAGCAAAATCACATCAATTGAACTATTAATCAAGCCAAAAATTTTTGTAAATCACTTGAGGCATCTAATGAAGACCGACATTGGTATGAACTCTAAAACCAACATTGTCTCTAGACTCAAACAAAAATAAAAGAAAACGTGTTCTATTCCCATGAGTTAGTTGTATTCTATTACACAACTAATTTATAAATGCTTTTGCCAGCAGAGAAGATGGAGGAAAAGAGAAAATAAATAAATAAAACCTAGAAATATTTTTGATTTATAAACTACACATCAACAGTAATAATCCTTGAAACAATTCCTTGATTTAGCCTAGTCTCATAATCATCTATTATCCATGAAAGAAAAATCCTGCCAGCCCAACAATTTGTTGACAAGAGTCTGCTGAATAATGAAAAACCAGTACATGAACAATGAAAACCAAACATTTTCCTTAGTTATCTCAGCAAACAAATAAAAGGAAATAAAAATTCCAATGCATGTGGCATTTAGTGATCCAACAGAATTCTCAAAACCACCCAACCATCAATCACTAGTTCACACTCCAGCTCTATTTTATATTTTTATTTTCATTCTTTGTTTAGGACTTTAGCTCAAGCTTAAAAGTGCAGCCCATGATAACAGCATCCTAAGTTCCTAACACAAATTCTCAAAAAGCAACCAAATTTGCATTGATCACACCATAAAAGGATCAACATAAAACATCAATAAAAGAACCCTTACAATGTAAGAGAAAGCAACATCAATATCGATGTTTTGATCATTGTCTATGTAAGAAGAACAACAAGCCGCTCCCTCTTCAAGCTCAGTCTTCCCCATCTTCACTAATACCAATGGAAAACCCTTAACACTAACCTAAATTGAACAACAATAACCCAATATTTCACTTGCCCTCAACTGAATTATGATCAAGGCCACAAAATATCAAAAACCCACTTCAGAAAATCCAATACCCAGTAAAACCCAATAATCAAAACCCCTTAAAATCACCAAATTCAGTTCTTGATCATCCAAAAAAAAAAAAAAAACCTCCAAAAAATATCACTTGCCCTGAAATAATAGTTGATCAAGACCAAAAATATCAAAAACCCACATCCCAAAATCCCTGAAAATCACCAAATTCAGTTCTTGATCATCCAAAATTTCCTCCAAACTATCAGAGGCACTGAATTGATATTTGATCAAAACCACAAAATATCAGAAAACCCCACTCCGGAAATCCAAAACCCAGAAAAACCCATGAAGCAAATCCCTCAGAATCACCATTCTTGGACCTTATTCAACTTGCCCAATCAAAACCCACCTTTCAGATACTTTTCCAAATATACACAAAAATCCCAAAACACGTTTCGTAAAAGCACTTTAATACGCAATCTCTGTACACGGCCAAGCATTTAATACATCAGTGAAAAAAAAGGTTCTCTATAATGCGGTGCTTAAAAGTTGGAACTGACTAGGAGGGATTTTTTTTTTTTTTTTATTTTTTTTTTTTTGGAGGTTGTGTTTTTGCTTTTGGAAAACAGAGAAAGTGTTTTCTATGTTTTCTTGCCGTTTGTTCATTCAAGATTTTTCCTTCGATTATTAAGTGAAGAAATTGGCTTACCAACCTCATTGACAAAGTCTCAAAATTGGGTTACAGCTTACAAGTATTTTATTTTTTATTTTTGTTTTTGCTAATTAAGTTAAAATTACTTAAATATTCCTTTATTACTTGAAAAGGAAAATTTTAAATCCCAAAAGAAAATATAAAAAGATTTTATATAAAAAATTATAATAAATATTGGAATGGTATATATAATAATAATAAAAATAATAAATACAAAATGAAAATGTGGGCAAAGTTTTTTTTTTTTACTTTCATATAATCATAAAACTCGCATGGTAATGTAATAGATACAATGAATGGTGTAATTGTGTATTTATTAGCATCTTTATGATATGTTACATTTTTTTCCTTATAATAAATGGAAATCTTTTTTAGGAATGAAGGAATTCTTATTATTATTATTTTTATATGAACTATTGAAATTATTTTACTAGTATTTGGTATGAAGAATTAGTCATAATGTAATTTTGGAAAATGTGTTGAAATATATAATTTAGCTTTTAGAACTGTTTTGTAGTAAAAAATATCAATGAATTGACGATTTTCTTTTTAAAGGTTGTGTTTTTACTTACGGAAAACGGAGAAAGTATTTTCTATGTTTTCTTGCTTTTTGTTCATTCAAAATTTTTTTTTATTGATTAAGTGAAGAAACTGGCTTACCTAAGGAAAATTTTAAAATTTTCAAGAAAATATAAAATATTTTTTTGAGAAAAACATAATAAAATATAAGAATGATAAATAATAATAAAAAATAAAAAATAGTAGGTAAATTGAAATTTTCCCTTTATATATATATATATATATATATTACAGCTATGAGATAAAACTCTCATGAATGGTGTAATTGTGTATTTATTAACTTTAATATTTTATTTTTCCTTATAGCAAATGGAAATGGGAACTCTTTTATAGGAAAGAATTATGCGATGCAAAGTTAGAAGGCTATTGACATTATTTTTCTAGTACTTTATAGGGAAAATTTCATAATATGATTTTGGAAAATTGCAATATTTTAAAAAATATAGACCAAAACATAAAAAGACCAATTGCACGTATGATATAAACATAGGAGGTCCTTGGGTACCAAGAAAATTTTTATACTAAAATGATTCTAGAGTTTTCAAGAATAATTGAAACCTTTTGTTCCCATGATGTCTTCTTTGTAATTCTTGAGTTGCAAAGAAAATTCTAAAAAGTGAAAATCTAATAATTATGAGGATTATTGTTTCTTTTTTAATTAATAATTTTGAGGATCATAATTTTCTTTAATATATAGATAAAATTTTAAATTATGATGTATATTTTATGAATATTGTATTCTATCATTAGACCAAGACACCAATTAGATTTTTTTTTTGAAAGAATTTCAACTTATGACATCCGCTCATGATGAGATAGCTCTTTATTATCAAACTAAGACACCAATCGGTTTTTAATGTAGACTGTAATTGAATTACAGATCTTTTATTCAACTATCGAAGATTTTTTATTAGCTAAATTAACTAAAACCCATAACAATTAAATTTTAGTATATGCAACGTTTGACCCCAAATCTCTTATTTAAAGATACAAAATTTTTCTTTTTTTTTAGGGAATGAATCACAAATCTTTTATTTAACAATCAAAGATTTTTTCTGACTAAGTTAACTAGAACCCACACCAATTAAATTTTAGTATATGCAACGTTTGACCCCAAATCTCTTATTTAAAGATACAAAATTTTGCATTTTTTTATTGAAAATTTTTATCAATTAAACAATTTGAAACTCATGCTTTTTTTTTTTTTTTTTTTGAGGTAAAAGATAGAAATATTATTGATTAGAGAAAACCAGATACAAGAAAACATATAAGCCCTGTTCAGGCACATCCGAAACTCATGCTTTGTTGATTGTGAGGGCAAAGTGTTAGTCCATTTGCCAATGGATAACGGAATTGAAATGTGTCTAGCTGAATGTGGCTTGTTTTTTGTTTTTTGTTTTAATGAATAAAAAGAGAGTATCATAGTAGGTGCAATACATTTATTGAAGTGGAACTACATAAATTATTTGACTCCTACTAAGCATCATGTGAAATGATACGAGAACTCATACCATCAAACCAAAATTAGTAGGGGCAATGAAGAAGGGTTGCTTAGCAGTGGAGGAAAGTGCCTATTCTTGAGTTTCGTAATGTTTCTTTTTCCTATATTTAATTAGACATTGCAAGAGAGTTGCTCGTGCTTTGCTTTGGCAAGGACATCACAATATAAGGAGGGCTCCACCTAGGTTTTGCTTGAGGGTTGCCCTCACAATCTGATTTACATTCTCAATAAATTGATTATCATTTGCTATAAAAGAGAAAAAAGAAAATTATTTTGTAATAACGACACAATCTTAAAGAAGTTGCAACTCCTAAACCCTAAAATGATTTACAAGTGCACAAGATTAGAAGCACCATTTAGTTGATAAATCACTCTTAAAAGGAGTTACCACTCTACCTTTATAACATGGAGTTTTTTTTATTGTTATTAAAGTAATGTTATTTTAAAAGAATATATATTTTTAAATAATTTATTTGGGTTTATTTCATAAACTAATACCGTTCATATGATATGTGGTGTTCATAATTTGAATTAATATTTAAATCCAAATATTTGAATTTTATTTAGTACACAAAATTCATTTATTTATATATTAATAGCAACAAGATATATATATATATACTAGCCTCATCACACGCGCTTTGCGTGTGAGGCTTTTTTTTTAGTGTCATAATTTTTAATTTATTCCAATTTAAGGTTTATACATTTTCTCAATAATATTACGCATTTAGAATTTATAAGTGAATAAAGTAATTTGAAAATCAACAGGAAAGTGACCCTATTTTGAAGGCAATGTTTTAGTGGAAGTTAGAGTTATATTTTTACCGGATTGACCTTTAAATTTGTCTTTACTTAAACATAGAGGTGTAGGGGTATTTTTGAACAAAAAAAAAGGATCTCAAACAGGGAAAACCCCTTAAATAGTAGTAGTAGTAGTAGTATATATATAAATATATATATATAAATTATAACTTTACATTTTTTTAAGGTGAAACTACACTATTGGTCCATAAAGTTTGCCTTATGTGCGCAATTAGTCTCTTAAGTTTCAAATGAGTGGTATTGGTCTCTCAAGTTTAAAAAATGAGTGATGTTAGTCATTTTGTTAACTGATTAGTATTATTGCATATGTGGTTAGCATAATAATGACGTGACAAGTTTTTAACTAATATGACATTTTTTATTATTAAAATATTACAAAATTTACATTGACAGGAACTACGCATTTTAGGATAAATTGCAAATTACACCCCTAAAGTTTGGGGGTGTTTGGATTTTACACCCTTACGTTTCGAAATTTGGATTTTACCCCTTGATGTTTAGAGGTGTCTGGATTTTACATCCTGACGTTTCAAAATTTGGATTTTAGCTTCAATATTTTAGGGGTGTTTGAATTTTACGACCTAAAATTTCATAATTTTGGGGTGTAAAATCCAGACACTCACAAACTTTAGGGGGTGAAATTCAAATTCTAAAATGTTAGGATGTAAAATCCAAACACCCCAAACTTTAGGGGGTAAACTCCAACTTCTGAAACTTCAGAATGTAAAATTTAATCACTCACAAACTTTAGGGGTACAATTTGCAATTTACTCCGCATTTTATTATAAGAGCTTTAGAAACTTATGTGGCGTAATGCCACATCATCTACTAAAATACTAAATTCACACATCAGATTTTAATGGAAGCAATCGTCCCTACTGTAGTAAAATAAGAGCACCTGGCTCTGCCTATTTACAAGGACTCGATTCTATGTCCAAACATCACATGCCAGCAGATGTAGTCCAAGGAAGAGGCACGATAGCGAAGATCAATTCATCTCAATCTACAAAAAAACATTGCCTTGGACATGCAACCCAAAAAGATAGAAAAGACTACTCACTTGAAGAAAACTATTTTAGAGCCTGGTACAAGCCAAGCCCCCTTGATTCGGCAACAAGAGTCGGTTATGGAATAGTCTTAGATATATTATAATTCTAAACACACAAAAATCACCAAAACTGAATAATAAAAAATTCTCATGAGACTATTCATCTCCTTTATCGCTGGCGTCAAAGCTTGAATCTATGCTTCTCCGACGTCTAAGCCTCCACTCCTCTTGAGTCATCAAAGCCCAACAAAACTCTCCCTCCTACTTCTTTTTAGGCTGGGTGCAGGGGCATTTAATCATAAACAATAGAGAAATAGCCATAACCATGGAATTCCTTATGGGTTAACACCGAATTGAATGCTACCGGTGTGTTTGGGAATAGTTTATTGCAGCTTATTGAGTTATAAGCCTACAATTTACCTAAAAACTTTCAGCTTTAAATTAGTTCATTTCAAATCTTATTCTAATCTAAAGGTCCTATTTTGTTTTGATTTCATTAAGGGGTTTCAAATATAAATCTCCCCTGGCTACACAATTGTAAGGTAATTATTGGGTACTTTCGGAGTACTATAAATGCGTACTCCTTACTTTCACATAACTATGAGCTTCAGTAATTAAATTTATGGTGAGACTCACAATTCATGTAAGAGTGGGGAGTATGCATTTATGATACTCCCACAGTATTTAATAATTTTCCCACAATTGTATTTGTTGTAGATAAAGATAATCTAAACTAAACCCACCCCACCCCACTCCCACTTTCTCCCTTTACACTACAACAAAAATAGTGAAACTTGAATTTTTCTTTTTTCACAACCAACCACGGTTGGCTTCAACATTAGCAGTTTTAGGTAGATGGATCACTTGGGCTTGATTTTTCACAGTGGATCTCACTTAGATTGTTTTCATTGTTTTCATTGATATTCGAATATCGAGAGGTGACCACTGTAGATTGAGCAGAGACCGAAGACGAGAGAGGGATTAAGGATGGAAACAACAAGTGATTTTATTTTATTTTCTATTAGATAATAATTAATGAGGTGGAAACTATGTTAAATTCATCGCGTTGAATTATACTAAAAAAGAGTCACATCAGTTAACAAGATGCCATGTCACTATTCCGTTAGCCACGTAGGCAATAAAACTAATGACAATTAATAAAAGGACGAACATCACTCATTTTTTAAACTTGAGGGGCCAATAACACTCACTTAAAACTTAAGGGACTAATTGTTCAGGAACCAATAGTGTAGTTTTATCTGTTTTTTTTTTAAAGAAAATATTGAATGTTTAGGCATTATCTTAGAATTAGTATTTTATTTTATTTTGATAGTATGATAGTTGGGTCTGATTGGGGCCTTAGACTGGGGGGGATTTGAACATTGGATGTCTTAATTGGAAACACTAGCTAGGAGATGCCAACCGGTTGAGTTACAAGGCTTTTGGCAAGGATATTAATTAGTTGAGTAGAATTGCTCATGTATTATTCCATTTTGGTAAAAAAAGAAAAGAAGAAGAAGCTTATTTAAGGCAAAAATTGCCAAATAGTATAATATTGGGAAAATTTTAGGTGGATGACATGTGTTCAAAGTTTATTATTTAGTTTGACTCTTTTTTGGAAATTGAGTACAGCAAAATCGACTTTCAGCCAAAATCACCAAAATCGAGTTTAATATACTCGACTTCCTACCGAAAATTAGCTCTGAGGTGGATAAAAAAGAAAGTCGAGTATAGTAAACTCGATTTTGGCTGGAAGTCAATTTTGCTGTACTCGATTTCCAAAAAAGAGTCCAACTAATTAATAAACTTTAAACGCATGCCATCCGCCTAAAATTTTTCCAATATTATACTGTTTGGCAAATTTTGCCCTTATTTAACTATTTATATACTTAGTTTATTTATTTCAAACAACGTACACTTTGTTATTGTGATAAAATTGAATTCATTATAAAAATCTATTGAAAACTTGAAAATGTAAAACTAATTTTTTGGACTATGATATTATCAATAAGATTTTCATTGAATTTTGTATTTCAATTCATTCTCAAAAAAAAAAAAAAAAAAAAAAAAAAAATTCAATTAACGATAATAAAATTTTAAATTAAAATAATTGGACTAAGATTCACTCCCATTAAAATTCCAGTTTTTAATTAGATGTGAGACAGATGGAATTTATTTGAATTTGTGTAATCTATAAAAATTGTAGAATTTAAATAAAAAGAGATCTTATCCTAGTCTAAATTAGAATAGATCGGCTTAATTGGAGGAATCCATTAGGGGGCCCAAAAATTAAGGGTAGAGATTTGAACTCAATATCTCATAGATTTTAGAGGCCTTTAAAATTGCTAGGCAACTACCAAGGCTTTTTGAGGTTGGGTTTTGATGTGATGGCAAGTGTCCTCCATCAAAAACAAAAAGTAGCAGTTTTGAGTTTGAGAATTAGCCTCTCCAAAAAAGATTCGGAGTAAGACTGTATATCATGACCTATCATAAATTTTACAAAAGTGGGAGTTTTTTTTTTTGTATCAAGTACCACTTTTTTTTAGATATAAGCCTGTTAATTCCAATATGAAATCAACAAAGTGGATAAATATAAATTAGGCTATTTGTCAGCAAGTAGATTACTAAAGCTGCTTGAATTATTTTATTTTTTAAAACTCTATGAATTTTAAAGAGTTACTGGGTCAATTACTATTGGTGTTCAAATGAAGTCATTGCAATATAATTATAGTATACAATAATGTAATCATTGGTGTAAATTATATTGATTTATATAGATTTATGACACATTCATAATTTACTTTTGAGTCGTTAAGACTTAAAAGCCTTACAACATTGACCGGTCATCTTTATGAAGAAATTTTAGTGACATTAATAAGCAAAAATGACTGGTAATGCAATGGAGTTTAAAAATAAAATAAAATAAAGAGACTGGTAATGCAATGGAGACTACCCGTACATGGCTGATTTGAGATATCTGTCATAAGAGATATTTTCCTGTTGACCAGAAAATACTACATGCAATGATAGAAAGTTTGTTCAACCCAAGCCATCCAAAAATAAAAATAAGCAGTCTTATTACAGTCCACTCTAGCTGCCCAATGGAAATCAAACCATGGTTTTATCATAAACCTGATTGCCATTTTATTCAGTGACTCCAGTCTTGGTGACAAGTTTGTGCATTCAAATGCTATATAGAGCGTAGAATATCCTGAATGTTAATCAACCAGGATAGAGTTAAGATAAACTAAGGAGGTGAGACAGACTCAAAATTCACCTGATTTGTTTTCCTGCATCAATAATTGTCAGCCTATCTTCTGCTGTATCAGAGATGCAACTCAAGGCAATCTGCGCAAAAGCAAGAAAATGTTCCTAATTAATTCCTTCTTTTAGTAACATAGGATCTATGATTTCAATCAACCAATTTTGTTCATCATATGGGTTCACCAACATTGGTAGAAAGGAGGGACTATACCTGTACTGTGGAGTATTCAACATCCATCCAGCCAAAAGCCCAAGTAGGAGCACACCATAAATATACACATCAACCTTCTCAGTTATATAGCCTGTAGCAATATATTCAGGTGCACCACACCCTATTCTCTCACGTGCGGCATCAAATACATGCAGTTCACCTTTAGGAATAGATAAGAGTGAGAAATCAATCAGTTTGACAACATTGTTCTCATCTAATATAATGATGGCTGACCTAATATCTCTATGAATAATAGACTTGGAAAATGAAGTATGAAGATATGCAACAGCATTGACTATGCCCTGCGTTTCCATGTTAAGTGCTCAAAGTGGATTGTCCCAGTTGGGTTAATATAATTGGAGAGAATTTTATCCCAGACAAATTCATACTCTGGAGTCGGATATTTGGTCTCTAGCAGCGTCTTAGGAGTTTTAGAACATTTTGGTGGACACTCATTTGCAATCCCACCACAATGTCTTTAATAATGCCAAGCGTAACTTCTTCCATAACAGAAAATCCCTTTTCTTTTGTGTAGTACTTTTTAACTGAAAGTAAGTGGTCTTCTAGAGAACCCTTGAATAACTTAAAATCACTATCCAAAATACATTGACGCTGGTCATAGTTGTTTGTTGCTCTTTTGAGCTCCTCAGCAGAGAAGACACGGATAGAATTGCTTTTCCCATTGAAAAGGCAATTAGCTCCTCTAATAATAGTCTTCCATTCTTCATAAAAGATGTCTCCTATTTTGCTTTCCTCTTCATTTTCAAACACAAATTCATCTTGTCCACCAAACCTTTAGATTACAGATAGAAATATTAATATACACATAATATGTTATGACATGAAGAGGCTATAATATTGCTGTAAACCAAGATGCTTGGAGGCCATTAATCAATCTTTTTTCTTAGAGATCAAGGGTCATGCACAATTTAGAGTTTGAAACTGGTTGTACTCTACCACTACGTAAAAAATGAATCACTAGAATTTGAAACATATTACACTATAAGAAATCAAACATGTTCTATGACCATTCTCATAACTCATGATTTACATCTTTGAGCAATTTGGACATGTACGAGAGTTTAGACCAATTAGGTCATTCTGGTTCATTAGTTCAATCAACAAATGTTTTGTACCTTAAGAAATTTTCCTTGGACACCTTGTCCATTGAATTCTTAAGTCTTTTGAAGCATTATATATGTCAAAGCTTGGTTTCATGCTATAATCATATACACTACTTTTTTTGAATTATTTCAAATTCCAATCAGCCTAGAGTCATTTAAAAAGAAAAAAGAAAACAGAGAGAGGGGGGGGGGGGGGGGTTTAAGTACATCAGCCTAGAGTCATATTAAGTTTTTTGAAATATAATAATTATTTTACTTAAATATTAAACAAAAGTGATAATTTGAGACATGAATCTGTGAGTTTTGACATTTGAAGCTGAAATGTGAACCTAGATCCACCTCAAACAATACCTTTTAGCAGCAAATCCGTAGGACTAGGAACACAAATATTAAATTAGCATGATCCAAGAACATAGATCTCAAAATATCATGATCTATTAACACAAATCTTGAAACTCAATCACGCTTCATAGGCATGGAGGCAAATATAATAACTGAAAACTAACTGAGGGTTTCAAAGAGAATGTACCTTATTCTACCCAGAGAAAGAGAGATGCAGCTATAACATAAGAAGCTCCAGAATTTGGTAGCTTGTGGATCTGGAGCCTTCCTCTTATTCACTTGACAATATCATTATATCATGAGCTCTATTATATGGTACCTATTAAAAAATATTTTCAAAGAGTCAAGGAAAGGCTTACTAGTAAACTGATAATGACCAAACAGGAAACTAGTGGGAAATTTCATCACAATGACTTGGCTGCTTCCTTGGAGTTGGAGTTCCTCTTCAACAAACCTGTGTGCCGGACCAGGTTATAAAACAAACCCAAACAAAAAGTAAAAGAATATAATGTGTAAAGAGATCAAAGTTGTTGACCAACTTTCTAATCAATCTTTTAGTTGGAAGTGAGGTTTTCAATGTTGGTCCTGTTTCTCTCAATTGCATGGCTCCAACAAATAGAAATCCAATATCCTAATATTTACTTCACATGCTTTTTTTTAATTGCATGGAAGTGCTGGCAACTAATTATTACTAGTATTACTCATTCATGGTTAAACTTGGATAATTTAGGGTACATTTGTCCACAAAATGTAAAATCTATTAATTTAAATAGAACCCTAATAGTTTCTTTTTAGTCCTAAGAGTACAAATTACAGAACTATAAATGAAAGAGGAAGAATGATATTAATGTAGAGGGTAGTGGGGAGATGAAAAGGTAAGGGAGGGAGAAAGATTGAAGAAGTAGTGGAGAGATGAAATGGTAAGGGAGAGAGAAAGGTTGGAGAAGTGTAAATATTAAAAAAATAAATGTTAAAAATAATTATAAGAAAATTGGAAAAAAAAAAAAAAAAACCCTAAAGCTTGAAAGGCTTCAACGTTTTGTTTTTTTTCTTCCTTTAAGCTGAAAAGGCTCACACAAAACCCTAAAACTGAACTGAAAAGGATTTGGGTTGGGCTTGATAGTGGAACTAAATAAATAAGAGGTGGACTGAATTAATTATACAGATTTATTATAGGGTGATAGTGGAAGTAAATAAATAAGTAGTGGGTTAGATTTATTATAGGGTGATAGTGGAAGTAAATAAATAAGTAGTAGGCTGCATTTATAGGGCTGAAAATTGTAAAAACCATTTTAAAATTGTAGGAAAAATTATATTTTAAAAAAAGAAAAGAAAAAAAAAGAATGACGTGGCAGCTGATGTGGCTCAACGTGAGAGCAGCAGCATTAAACGCTACGCTTCAGCTTTTAGTAATACTAGTCGCTAACCCGTGCGATGCACGGAAAAATTCAGAAAAATGTTCAAGAAATTCATTTTTTTTAATTCATCTTCCGCTAGATTGATAAAAGCTATAAGATTAATTCCTAATATTCAAGTACTTAAACAGCAAGTTTAAATGGTTAAATGTTGCAATTTTGATGAATCCATAATCATAACCTCTCCATTCCAGACTTACAAAAGTAAATTTATGAATCTTTACTCCTCCTTCAGCAAGCACAATTATTTTCTAATTAAATCTCCTTTCAAATAGTGTTTCTCATCATTGGTACATTTTGTAGTTGGAAAAGAGATATGCAAGTCTAATCTTTAGTTCCTATTGCAAAGTTACATGCTACTTATAATTTGTTTCTAAATATTTGGTGATTGATCTATTTAATGAGGCATGTTATATAAACTAATTCATTAAAAAAATGTCAAATGTTTCTTGAAAATTTAATTGGTTGAAAACACAATCAGTGGTATTTAACAAATTTCCACGTTGAATTCATTAAATTTTATTAAAATGCAATACCCCATTTAAGACTAATAGGTATTTGCTAAACTATCTAGCCATGCAACTATAAAAGTTGATAGTGTATATATTGTCTGCGGGAATGTGGATATGCATACACAAAACACACAAAATTAAAATACAAATTCCATGTTCCTACTTCTCTATAAAATCTAAAAGGGAATAAAAACCAACATCAAAGTTGAATAAAAATTGTATCTAAAAGCATAATATAAAAGACGTTTCTTATTAACTTATATCCCAAAATTTTAAGGAACATCTCAAATAGTTTAGTAGCTAAACATAACTTTTAGTAACTATAGCATTCAGCAAGAACTTTCAATATTTGGCCTACTTTACAGTTTTCTTTTTCAATAAGTAGCCTAATTTACATACATGATAGCTTAGCAACTGAGAGAAGACTTCCACTAAAACTTCTATGGCACCATCAAACCCCAAACTTGTCAACATGCGCTAATAGCCTTTGAGACATTTGTGACACTTGCTCTCAACCAAAATGTTTCCTCTTTCCTTTAGATTCAATTTTTCCACCATGTTCTATAATAAGTTACATACAATCATCATAGAACTCTTAATCATAACTTGAGGCAAGTTTTCAAGAACTCCATAGAACTCCAGTTTATGGTTTTCTTCCATGCTATCTATGTGTGGGAGTGCACCATTAGGTACACAATTCAATGTAAACATTTGTCTCTAGTTTAGAAAAAAAAAGGTAAATAATCATCAGTTGAATTATTTCCATTTAAAACAGATTGTGGATGCATGTTTGATTCAATGACTTAGGAAAAAAAATTAATAGGAGTTTCTTTGAATATATTATGTTGAACCTATGACTATAAATAGAATCTAGATAAGATTTCAAAGAAACTACTACGCATTTACAGCTTAATATAAAGGAAAAACAGAAACCTTGAGATAGAAGACAAGTAGCTCATCATCTTCGTCTAAGTCCCCCCACATCACCATTCACATCCAGCAAATCAATACGAACTATAAATCACAAACATGGAAAACTCATCAAATTTTCCCCACAAGTAAAACAATAGTACAAATACAAAATAAGTTTGTCACTGAATCCTTAACATTGAAACAATAAGCAACGGAAATTAATAAATCAGAGAGAGCTTTAAAAAAGAGCATCAAGAACTCTCATTTCCATCTTCATGTTTGTGTATTGAATTGATGTTAGTTACATTGAAAACTATAAATAAAATAAAAACCCATAAACAATTTCATCTAGAATAAGAAAATTATGTTTTTTCAATTTTAACTAACAAATCAAACGGCAAAGCTATATCAGGGGAAGGAAAAGAATTGAAACAAAACATGCCAACAGACTACCTGGATGTTCATGGCCTTCATGTTGGACTTAAGTTGTTCATGGCTTTCTTGTTAGACTCAAGTTGGCTTCCTAGACAGTAAAAGTTTATAAAATTTTCACACTATTACACTCCCCAAAATTCTCCGAATTTGAAACAATATTCTAATTGCAAAATTTATGTACTAAAACCCCAATAATTTGCTCAAAATTTAAAAATTAACAAAATCAAAATTCTTTCATTTTTTTTAAAAAACTTTTTGGGTAAACTCTATAAAATAAGCAAATTTAAGGGGAAGAGAGAGATTTATCGTGCACAAAATCCCTAAGAAACTCGAGCCTTGAGGAACTTACAGCTAAAAATTATAAAAATTGAAACCCAAAAAAACAAAGTAAAAATCTCATTTAACCAAGCATAACATAATATTGAACTTCTCCAACTAACATACTACATATATAGTAGTACATTCTTTTGGAGCAAAAAAAAAAAAAAAAAAAACATAAGAAAGAACAAAGGGAAAAAAAAACTTCAAATGCAGTAATTAAATTAAGCTTACTACCAAAAAAAAAAAAAAGGAAAAAAATTAACAATGAATAAAGAATCATATGTAACCCTTGCTTAATGATGTACAACTACAAACATGGAAAAAAAAAATGAAAGCATCTACAACGAAAGAAGAAGTTATTACGGTTTTCTTCCCATATGAATGATGGTATGAGAGTTCCCAAATATGTTGGATTGAAATAACCAACACAAGTGAAATAGAATAGAATACCATAGAAACATCTTAGTAGAAATAAGATAAAAAAATACGTTTATTAGGAAAAAAAAAAAGCTATAGTACATTGCTTTGTTAAATCTCTCTAAAAAAAATACCTACCAAAACCTACAAAGTAATCCACAATTGGCAAATTAACTAAGCAAAATTCATAATTCACAAAGGTATCTAAAAAGAACCTTCACAATTGATTGTGCTTCCATTTACTTTTGCTTCACTTTATTTTTCCTCAACACCCAAATAGATGCTCAATTAAAATTGTGAGAAGATAATCCAACATGCAAAACCCAGAAAAGTCTCTAAAAATCACAAATTTGGTCATCCATATAAAAATATATATCATAAAAAATAAAATAAAAAATGTTGGATTAAGGACATCAAAAAATAAAACAAAAACCAAATTATATGAAAACATTTTTTTTTTTCACCACAAACAACCAAAACAGTCACCAAAAACATTGACAATGATGACAAAATTAAGGACATCAAACCTACTTAGAATTACCACGTTATGATTTTTTGTTGATGACTCTGATTCTTTCTTGCTTTCATTGGCAAGTAGAACTGGTCCTCATTGCATACAACCCCAAACCATAATCAACTCTCCAATATGTCCACTGATATATATAAAAGCGAAAAAAAAAATTAACCCTGAAAAACATATAAAAGCCTCAACTTTTTTTTTTTGGATAAGTATACATGATAAGGATGATGTGCCCTTAATTTTATTAAAATACATAAAAGGAGGATGTGGAATTAAATCATATGATTTGGGACCGGGCTCTATCTTCTCAACAGGACACATGATGCAACTGCATTCATTTATTT
Source organism: Notholithocarpus densiflorus (assembly GCA_030021035.2). Taxonomy (NCBI): domain Eukaryota; kingdom Viridiplantae; phylum Streptophyta; class Magnoliopsida; order Fagales; family Fagaceae; genus Notholithocarpus; species Notholithocarpus densiflorus. The sequence continues at coordinate 23,721 of JARYZH020001421.1, forward strand.
GTTTGTTTTTTATGTTACACAACTTAGTAACTTCCTATTTATCATTCATAAGGACCATAACCTTATGTTTTGGAAATATCCAAAACTATAAAAATAAATAAATAAAATTAAACATTAGATTACTCTGTAATCATCTTTAAAAAAAACTAATAATAAAAAGAGTTCAAATTTGGTAAGGATTTAGTAATAATAATAAATAAATAAATCATCCAAATGATAGCTTAGAAGATTGAGTAGCTCATTCATGACCAAGAATTTAAACTACTGTGGCTTACTTGTTTGAAGACTGATATGCAAAGTACAACTATAGAATGATGGTTTCCAGGTAATTCAGGTGGGCACATACATTGATTGTCGATTAATGGATGAGAATGTCCATAAACTAATGATAAATGCGGCATGTATACTTCATACCAATGAGATTTTAATGCTGTAATACTTAAGATTTAAGAACCTTTGCTCCACAAAAACGTACTTGGAAGCATAAGCATCATGTTCATCTCTTGTTTGAATAACTCTAGGCCTTTTTTGTTAGTTTCTCTACTCTATTATCAATTTATCTTTATCATAGTGAATGTGGCAATACCTAATTACGTGACAATTGATTAACGTATGTAGTTAAGTGACAATTAAATCAATTAGACATTTAAATACATCCAATCAATGCACAATCATCTATATAAAACAGGAAATTAGTATTATTGATTAAGGTATGGATAAAGGCTTCAGTACAATCCATAATGACCCTCCCACACAACTCAGCAAGTAGCAGAACTACCAAATTGACAGTAAAGATAGATGTACATATAACAAAGTCACATGTATTATGGCTATAGTCTAAGGTTCAAATGATAAACTATCCTTTATAGCGTGACGAGAATAATGTAAACCACATATGGAGATTGACCTGCAAGCTGCAACTATTCAAAAACAATGAATCTTGATATGTTCTTTCCTCACAGCCTGCACAAGGAAGGTGGAAACCTCAGCTTGATATAAGCCTAATAAAAATAATCACAGATTGGGGTAATTTTCCTTACCCTAATTCTTGAGCTTTTTTCTACAGGCAATGGCAACAACTAAAAATTCAAAAAATTGCAGACAATAAACTCAATACCCAAACAGAAAAACACAGAAGAATTAACCCTAAAAATTTTAAATATACATTGAAAATAAAATTTAAGTATACCTCAACTTGATATACAGACCTTGTAGCCGATGTAGATATTGACAGCTCGTACAGAGGAGGCAGCTAACAACTCCTCGCCATTAAAGTTGACGGTGGCCTTGAACTTAGGCCTATGGTCGGACCAATTTGCCTCTCGCAAAAGGATACGGATAGGAAACAGTGTTGATTGAATTACTGAAATACAAAAGAGAGATCAATGCAGCCAATAATTGAAATTAGCAAAACCCATTACTGGGCTCCAAACCCATCAATCTAAGCTAATCATTCAGAACAAACACTCCCAAACGAAACATGAACAAATGGCCCAGACCTGTATGACTAAGAAAATGCAAAGGTGAAATTTTTGATGTAAATACCTGAAGTGAATCATCCACATTTTGTCTGTCAGTATTTCTGAGCTCTTCTTTAAATATATTGTTTTCTGATTCAATTAAATGAGGAGAGGAAGAGACGAAGGAGGGAAGAGAAAGCCGCAATTCTGAAGTTTTGAAACCGTGAAAGATAGGAAGAGCAAAAGGAGGGGAAATATTGATGAGGTATGAAGGAGTGATTCACTTAAATAAGGGGAGGAAGAGACGAAGGAGGGAAGAGAGAGGTTGGCGTTAGAAAGCCGAAGGTCTGAAGTTTTGAAACTGTACTTGGAAGAGAGAGAGGTTGGCATTAGTCAAGCTAAACGTTTGAAGAAGAAGAAGAAAGGGTTGGCGTTAAAAGAATAATGGGTTGGGTTTGGGCTTTATGGTGGACAGCAGTGAAATATTCTTGTTTTGGGGGACATAATTGAAGCTATAAAGATTGGGCTTTATTGTTGAGATATGGCTGGAAATCATTTTCTTTTTAATAGTATTTTCAAATTAGAGAAAAATTTAGTAAAAGCATTTTAAAATTGTAGGAGAAATTCAGGGGAAAAAAAAATTGGAAATGACATGGAGCTGATGTGGCTCAACGGGAGCGTAGCAACATTAAATGCTACGCTTCAGCTTTTAGTAATATATAGATATAGATTACATAGAGAATTTGGTAACCGTTTGATTGGAGTGTTACTGAGATTTAAATAGCGTAGATGTTTCAAATTGCCAATAGAATTAGGTAACTTCCACATGTTTCCATAGCTAGAAAATGAAAGAACTCTTAAGCATTTAGATGTCAACAACAAATCATCTATCATCATCATTGATATCCTATTCCAATACCATCGATGCGATGACAAATCTAATCCAAGGAAGGTTCGCAAATCCTTGGCCTTGTAAGACACCTTAAATTTCTTAGAGGAATCATATTCAGTTCTAACATATGACAAATGGCGAGTCTTTCTTGTGATTGCACAAAACTCTCCGCTTATAAATATTGCCAAGTCATTGACTAAGTCATGCATTACGAAACATGATTGGTTGCTACTTGATCGTTGAAAAAATGATCTAGATACCAAATCCTCAAAGTATTGTTCACCTATTTCTTCCATTATTCCATTTCCTTCATATTGCTGTAATAAATCTTCTGCCATCCACAATAGGACCAATTCTTTCTTTTTAAATTCATAATCCTTTGGAAGGATTGAGCAATAAGCAAAGCAACGTTTCAAATATGGTGGAAGATAGTGGTAGCTCAATCTTAGAGCTAGAAGAATATTAATGTTTCCTTTTGGTAAATCCCATATATCACTCTTCAAAATCTTTGTCCACTCTCTTGGATTTTCTTCAAACCGTAGCACACCCCCAAGTGCTTTTGCAGCTAAAGGCAAACCTCTACACTTTTGGACAATTTTTCTACCGATTTCCTCAAGAATTGGAAATTCACTGGAGCTTCCATTTTTAAATGCATGTTTTTCAAATAACGACCAACATTCTTCGATTGACAATTCATTTAGAATATAAGATGAAATTGTGCCTACTTTTGATGCAACTATTTTACTGCGAGTCGGAAGAATAATCTTAATCTCTTGTGCCCCACATTTGAAAACTTTAAGTAACTCAACCCAATCATCATAGTTCTCATTCCAAACATCATATAAAACTTGGAAAACTTTCTTCTTCTGGAATTTCTCACTGATTTTATTTTGCAGCAAATTCATGGTTTGAATGTCACAAGCAGATGAAGTGACCTCTTCAAAAATAGTTTTTGTAATTCTAAAATAATCATAATTTTCTAAAACGCAAACCCAGGCATTAAGGTCAAAACTCTCCTTGACTCTCTTGTCATTGTATATAAGTCGAGCAAGAGTTGTTTTACCAACCCCACCCATACCTACTATGGGAACAACACATATACCATTATCACTCGCATTATCTGATTGGAATATATCAAATATCGCCTCCATATCCTTGTCTCTACCAAACACTCCATATTCTTCAGGGCAAGAAGTTTTCAATGGCCGTGATGGCACTTCAGCAGCAGCAACCTTTTCTAGATGGAGGACATCCTTTTGTTTTGTAAGTGATTCTAGTTGTTCTAGAATGTTTTCTAGTTCGGATTGTATCCTTTTGTCAAATGAATTAACAAAAGTAGAGAGAAAACCGATTACCTTACTAGTACTAGTGGATTCAGCTTCTAACTTGCATCGCATAGCTTCGTAGGCAATCTCATCGAGGAGGTCATCCGCAACATAAACAGCATCTTTGAGCTCATCCAGCCACTTTTTCACAGCTGGGTCTGTAATTTGCTTCTCCTCCGCATCATTGAGTACAGCACCAGCAGACATCAGTTCTATCTTCAGCTTTTACACCAAACGATCAATCAGTTTCCTTCCGTTGAGATAGTCTAGGACCTCGCGAGAAGCCGCTCGGTCGAACGCCACCTGAAGAAATGCTGAGAGAACTGCTCCACCCACCAAAGCCCCAGCCATATTCTCTTCTCTTGGTTGAACAAGCTTAAGAAGGAAGTAAAGAGTAGTAAGTGCAATAAGGCAGAAAACAGTTTTCGGTGTAAAAGTCTAAACTTCTTGGCAGATTTAGATAGATAAAGGTTCTTTTTCTGAGTTCATGGTTGCACATGGGACAATCTATCCGTCTGCTTGACTCCACCTAACACGCGTGAATGATCAATAAAGTAGTGATGGCAGGTGGGGACATGGCCATTGTGATCGGCACAGAGTGAATAATACAATCAAAAAGTAATCCTATTCGTTGGAAGAAAGTGCTTAGCTATTTCTATGAAAATTATTTTCAGCATCTTTCTACATTCTTACGTTATTGGTAACAATTTTTTCCCCAAATTAATTAACGAGGGTCTCTAGGGAAAAAAATAACGATCTCTAGGAAATAATGTGGCCGAAACGGTAATCAATATCATATACTATATATAATAACAGAAGCATTTTCCTGCAATTAAGGAGGTGCTGACAAATAGGATAACTGCCTATTTAAAATTCAGACACGTTTCACTTTAAAAAGCGATAAATTACATTGTTTGGTAACGATACAACACCATTTAAAAGCGATAAACTATAATGTTTCACTAGGTTAAAACACTGTTTGGAGCCTTCTTGGTATAAAAGGAAACTAACCGCTTAAAAAAAAACAAAAAACAAAGATGGCTACACAGAGAAAGGAGAGAGAGATCGACAGAAAAAAGAGAGAAATAGAGAGACAGAGATAGAGAGAAGGGCACCACCCAAATCTTCTGCCATCATCGTATTCCCAATCAAAAGTTCAAACTTACTCTAATTTCAGTTTCTCCTCCTATGAATACTCTCTCTTTTCGCTTCCTTTTGAATTTTCTTAACACCAACGCTTGCAATTTGGAGATAGAGAAGGAGAAAAAAAAAAAAACTTGCGATACAGAGATGAGAAGGAGACAGAGTTCGTACCCGCCACCGTCCGTTCCCCTGCCAAAATTATACCACCAGAACTGGCACCGGTAACCTAAAGGTACATGCAGGAATTGAGATACAGACATAGAGAGAACTACCACTGGTAAGTTTTTCTTTTTTTCATTCTTTCTTAGATCTAGTATGGGTATGAAATATGAATTAATTTTGAGAAATTTGGTTGGATTGATTTTTATTTAGGTATTTGGGTTACATTAGGTTTTGATTTGATTTTTTGAAATTTGGGGTTATATATGATTTAGGTTTGGAGAGGCAAGGACAGAGAAATAAGAGAGAACGTGAGTTTGTTACTCAGAAAGAGCATTGGTAAGAGCATTGGCCTTTTGCTTTGGTCATTCAGTTGACTCCTTGCTGCCAGTCTGTACTTGCTGTCATGCTAGCAAAAACAGGGGTTTCAGCCGGTTTTACATATTATTGGATTTGAACCAATGACTCTCGCCATATGAAAGTGAACCGCTGAGTCAAATCAGAGCAAATAGACTCCCATAAGAGAGCCATGCAACCAGAGTTCCATCCTACCTATTCTGCTGTTTTTGAAGAGTGATTGAAATTGTAGAACTTTGAAATCTGAAAGTGAAATTTTTTTATACAAAGTTGATTATCTCTTAGATTTTAGTTAATATTCCACTCTATCTGCATAATAGCTACTTTAAATTTTTATTTTAATGGAAGATAATTGCA
>JARYZH020001422.1:0-29395 GCA_030021035.2 Notholithocarpus densiflorus
AACCTTCCAGAGCAACTCCTTGGCTCACAGTTCCCCCCCCCCTGCAAGAAAGCTGAAGTTCAGCATATTTGAAATGATAAAACAAGAGTATAGCCTGAGCTGCATGCACGTGAGCCACTGAATCCTGAGTTGCTGATTCTGAACTCTAAGAAGTGTACTCACAAATAAGACTTGCATTTAAGGTTGTCCAAATTTAAAACTCAATCCGTAACCTATCTATGTCTTATGGGAAATGTTAACAAGCACCGTGTGGTGCTTGTTAAGATTTCCCTTAATGGACTGTTTTAATAAAAAGAACAAAAAGTTATTAAAAAGATTGCCAAAAAGAATAAAAAAATTGCTAAAAAATTATCAAAAAGAGCAAAAAAAAATGCTTAGATTTTTCTTGAAGTAGCTAGTTTCCCCATAGGTTTGAATCCGAGGACCATGCAAGACCTTGGTCCTGTCTAGTACTTAGATTTTTCTGGGAGTAGCTAGTTTCTCCATAGGTTTGAGTCCGAGGACCATGCAAGACCTTGATTCTGTCTAGTACTTAAGATTTTTCTTGAAGTAACTAGTTTCCCCATAGGTTTGAGTTCGAGGACCATGCAAGACCTTGGTTCTGTCTAGTACTTAGATTTTTCTAGGAGTAGCTAGTTTTTCCATAGGTCTGAATCCGAGGACCATGCAAGACCTTGGTTCTGTCTAGTACTTAGATGGTTGCCAAAATACAAGACACGTAACCATAATAGACTAAAAATTTGAACTAGAGGAGTTCTTTTATTAATAATAATACCTTCTCAGGTTATTTACATTCCACGGACGAGGTACCGCTTTTTCATCTAAGTCTTCTAAGTAGTATGCACATATTTCTGCTACTGAAGTAATTCGGTATGGTCCTTCCCAATTGGGTCCCAGCTTTCCCCAAGATGGGTTCTTGGCAGCACCCACAACTTTCCTCAACACTACGTCCCCTGGAGCCAGTGGTCTCAGCTTCACATTGGCATCATATCCCTGCTTGAGCTTTTGGTGGTAATAGGATATCTGTATCACTGCCTTTTCTCTTCGTTCGTCGATCAGATCTAGGCTCTTCCCTAGTAGTTCGTCATTACTGCTTGGAGTGAAGAAGCTCGTCCTCAGCGTTGGGAAGCTTGCCTCTAGAGGGATAACAGCCTCGGCCTCATAGGTCATGGCAAAAGGTGTCTCCCCTGTTGACCGCCGTGGTGTATATGCCGGGTACATGATATAACACCTCGAAGAAGAGAGAGCAAAGAGAAAGGGATGGGAGGACTGAGGTTAATGGTGTTAGAGTCCGTTTGGACTTAAGGACTGAAATGGTCAGTTTTGTAATCTTCTAGACCTCCTTGATATTTGTCCAAATCTCAGGGGTAGTTAGTGAAACTTACCTTTTTTTTTTTTGCTGAATTAATGCACATTTCTAATCCAGCCCTCTTTGTACTAACACAAATAGTCAGTCAAAGGCCTTGTAACTGAATTGTCACATTCTCATGTACAAAGTGTTTGGAGGTCTAGAGGGAAAGGGTTCGAGTTGCGGGATTAGCAGCATGTTATAATTATTTCTCAAAAAAAAAAAAAAAACACAAATAGTCCAATTTACTCTTTTTTTTTTTCCCTTGTTCTCTCCTCTTTTAATTTACTATTTTTTGGGATAGGTTCTTTTCCTTAAAAAAAAAAAATTGAGGACATTTTTTAAAATGAATTTAAAGTTAATGAAAAGAAGAAAAAAGAAAAGGAAAGAACTACTTCTTTTAGTTTTACTTTTTAAGATAGCTTTATCTTTTTCTCCCTTCAATATATATTTGGCTCCAAATTAAAATGCCAATTTATTTTACTATTCAACTTATTTTTGTTACTGTTTTGGGCCCCACTGTACTTTTTAGTACTATTTATAGGTCTCACTGTACTATTTCAACTAACTTTTACTTACAATACTTTTAACAAAATGTTTTTAATTTCAACAAAATAATTAGATTTTAAACGTCCCCAATGTAGGCTCAAAACAAAAGGAAATACCTACTTCTTTTATTTTATATTAACGTGGTCTCCAAAATGAATGACAACTTTTCCTATTAGTCTATTACTTGTTACCCAGAGACTTACCCCTACTTTAAAATTTGTTTATAAAAACATAATATTTCAATTATAGACATTCCAACGCACTGTTTGAGGATATATATTTATATATATATATATATATATATATACACATACACATGCATATATATATATATATACACATACACATGCATATATATATATATATAATGGGTTTATTCTTCTTCTTCTTCTTCTTTTCTTTTTTTTTTTTTATTTTTTTTTTTATTTTTTATTTTTTTATGTTATGCCCTAAAATCACTTGTTATGAAATACTCACTTGTTATGACTGTAGGGAAAAAAACATGGATGTTTATTTAAAAACATTTGTAATCAGGCCGTGATTTTTTTTTTTCTTTGAGAAAATAAATATTAAAATTTTTCTATATTGTGAGTCTCCGAAAAATGATTTCATAGTTATAATTAAATTATCTTATCCATCTTTTCTAAATTTTTTGATAAACACTTCAGTGGACAAAATAAGATTAATGGCATCAAGTTTTCACATGATTTTCAGTAACTTTTTGAAGAAAGTTAGAATGATCTCCTATATAATTCAAAAAGAATTTTTTTTATTTTTTTATTTTTTTATATCTCTAACTTTCTTTTAATTTTCAATAGTGAATGCATTATACCTATGAAATTCAAATGACTCTTTGAGATCCACTTATTTTGTTAAAACTGAAAACTTTTTACTGAAAATACTGTAGATAAAGGTAAAAGTTAGTTGAAATAGTATAGTGGGACCCATGAATAGTACCAAAAAGTGCAGTGAGACCTATGAATAGTAGCAAAAATAAGCTGAATAGTAATATAAATTGGCAAAATTAATCATTCCAAACGGACACTTATTAAAGAGAAAGCATGGTAAATAAAAAGTTGTATCTTTATTAGCTATACAACTATTCAATTCATGAATAACATAACATAACATGAACCACAAAGGTTGACAATCATATTTATTTTCTCATTATATATCTAATATTTTTCAAACTAAAACACTTAATTAATGTTTCCAAATAGAAAATTTTAAAACAAGAATACAAATAAAATAAAATAAACCTCATCCTTTGGGAGGGGAAATAGAGTACGGTAATACTCAAATCAGAAAACTAAAATTTTAATTTTGGGTCCCATAAAACAAATAATTTTAAAGTATCATGCCAATCATAAATATGAGTTGAATGGTCAACTAATGAATATTTTATTTTTTGGGTTAAATTTTAATTTAGTGGGTTAATTTTCAATTTTGAGGGGCCAAATGTAAAATATTAGACCCAACTTTCAAGTTTTTTTTTTTTGAAATATATACCTATAAATTTTTTAATAAAAAATCAGTGGGGGATGCCGGAGAAAAATTGTAGCAAGGTGGCTCTTTTTTTTTTTTTTTTTCAATCCAAAACTCAAAATGAATCTTTCTTTTCTCAAGCCATCCATAATTAACTTGATCTCGCCATGGAAAAAGCAAGGCTCATTAGTGTTCTTAGGGTTGGATTTAGAGGATATATCATTAGGTTTTGAAAATTGCTTTAGTAGTTCATATATACATGCATCCATGTTCATCACCTCATTGGCCGAATTTTTATAATTTTTTTTTTATTATGAATCATTGGCCGATTTCTGATAAGATATACTAGTTTATATTTTCATATCTACATTTAACAATAGTCTTGGGCAGCTTCTAAACAAAATAGGCCCATTTTATTGCAATAAAATAAGGTTATTCACCAAAAAACAAAAAACAAAAACAAAATGCGGTTGCATATATATATATATATATATATACATATATCAATTTGATGTCTGACAAATTTTATTTATTTATTTTGGCATAAAAACCTTTTTTTTTTTTTCCATAACCACTTTTCAAAAATACTCACATTATATTATCTATTCTAAACTCTATTTTATTAAAATATCAATTTTTCTTGATTTTTATAATTGTTTCTCTCTCTTAACATATAACAATCATCATCTACTCTCTTCATTCATCTCATAATTTTAAAAACTGAAATGGTCAAAGAACCAGAAAAGAGACTGATTCCTAGTTTTGACCGAACTAGTTTTTGAGTCCGATTCTCGGTTCAACTAGGTGCCGGTCCGATCTGGTTTTTAAAACAGTGCATCATCCTCAAGATATGTAAAGAAAGAATAAAAAATTAAATGTAAAATAAATAATGACAGTGTAAATTTATACGGTTATTATAGTAACTTAAAAAATTTATACATCTTTAACTTGATTGATGTAAGTGATTTTTCGACTTAGATGTGTAAAATTAAGCTCTTTTTCTATTTTGCACACTCTTATGCAAATGCTCTTATATTAATATATCAAGAAAATATTGGTAGGTAAAATACCATGAAATACGTGATTATTAAATATAATTAAAGCTAAAAATAAATATTTTATTAAAATGTTTTTTATTTTACATTAGAGGACATATGATATTAAATAAATAAAATTTAAAAGATAAAAATAATATTCAAATAAATAATTTTTTTTTTTTTTTGAGAAGGAACACAAACAAACAACACACACAGGGAATGGGGACAAAGGATAAATAAATATTAGAGGTGAGGGTGACATGATTTTTAATGAAAAAAAAAAAAGGTACGACCAATATAAAAAATAAAAGAAGTAAGAGCTTTCGCTTTAAGAAAAGTGGAGATATAGTTTGGAATATAAAAGAAATAGAATAATTAAATTTTGAGTCATAGACAATACCTTTTTTTATTACGTTAAATTAAGTTGTCTTAATCTTTTTTTAATAAGTGGATAAAAAATTAAAGAGCTGTGATAATATATAGTCCTTACGAACTATTATACAAAAAATAAAGAGCTATTATACAATAAGATCTTATTTGACAAATCAAATGTGTAAATTACAATAAGATCTTTTTTTTTTTTTGAGAAACAAATACAATAAGATCTAGATCTAATTGTGCAAGTGTCGCATAACAAAAATAAAAAATAAAAAATTGCATATATTGTGCAGGTGATGTTAGTGGTAATATGAATGATAATATATAGTCCTTACGAACTAATATGTTATTAATCATAAAGAAGTAATTTATACAATTATTTATTATGTTTTGAAATCCATTAATTATATTGATTATCACATCAATTTGTAAAAGTTATATAGTAAGATTTGTAGCAACTATAGCATTTTTCATATTGTACATGGTGGTGCTCATTAGCGATTAATGAGCCAAATCGTCTTGGCAACATGTCCAAGATAAAATAAAAGAATATTAAAAATAAGGAGAAGGGAAGAAGAAAAAGCCAAAGGCTTCCAATCAAAAAAGTGGTGTGAGCATTTGGTGAGAGAGACCTTTCATGACTTGCATGGCCTATTTGGCTTTATTTTGTCTTTTGAATTAATTAATTTATCCAGATACCCTATTTCTTAATTGGCATGTAATCCAAAAATCAAGTGTAAAATGATCATTTCAATTTTAAGGGTACAAAAATATCATTTTGAACCAAATAAAGAATTAATTCATTTTTAAATATAATCATGACTTTAAACGATCAAAATTAAGAACTTTTTTTCATGAAAAAATAATAGAGTAATGCTAGAGATACAAACTTTTTTACAAAAATTTTACAAATTACTGATGTGGTGAGTGATTATTGGTAAATAAAAAAGTAATGTTAATGGCGAGCCTAGATGAAAACCAATAAGAAATTGGTCATGTAAGGACTGGATCTGAGCACTTCTACTGTTAGATGAGTGAACTCAGGTCCAATTAGCCCAATACAATAAATTTATAGAGGATAAGTTTAAGAACTAGGCCTTAGTAAGGGTTACAACAATTAGACAGGGTTATGAGTGGATTGAATAACAAGTACGTGGATTAAAGTGTGAAATTCTGTCCTCGGCCTTCATCCGAGGAGCTTGTTGTTCTTATTGTTTCTTCAGTGCTTGGTTACAAATGTTTCCAAGATCATACAAACTATTACTGTCTTCTCTATTTTCCATCCCTTTTTCCTGGGGGGTTTCTTACATTATATATCCCTTTTCAATTGATCTTGGCCCTCCATTTGTTGATCATGCAGGTAGCTACTCGAGTGCCTGTCCCATTTGCCGCCTTCTCAAACCTTCTGTGACTTGTAGCAACCAAGGTAGCACTGCTCAGGGGTCATTTCCTCATTAATGCTGCCAGATTGATAGTTGTGGGCATTTAATGTGGAGGTGACAGTTTCTCCTGGAATTGCTCCTCCACCATGCTCTCATGGCTGACCCACTGTACTTATCCTTTTTCTTGGGATGCTCTGGGAGGCTGCCTTTGATGGCATGCCGCTCTTCCCTTCTATGATCTCGGTTTGCCGAGGACAGGATTGTCCTCAACGATGTTTCTTGGAAATTTGGACTCTCTTCGTTCGTCCTCGGGCATTTCTTCCTCCTCGGTGTGGGTCCTGGGCTTAGTATAAAGTAGGCCGGGGGCCAAATTCTTTGACCCTACAATAGCCCCTCGAAATCCTGTTGTCTGGCTCCTCGGACGAAGAGGAGGATTTTGGTGTCCTCGGGCCTTTATCATGGCTTGTCAAGTCTTGTCCTCCATCAGTGCCAGAGTCTTTTCGCTTGTCCAAGGCATGTTCTTGGTGCTTCGGTATATGGAGCGCGCCCTCATTAGATTCTGGCGGCTCTGTGCTCCCCACGTTCAACGGTGTGATGGTGATCAAACGGTGGGGATTTCTTTAACTTTATGGGCGGGAAAACCCACACGGTTATTTTTAATCGAAGGTATAAATGCCCATTTGAACTGATTTGCCTCTTCACTTTTACATTCAAGAGTTCTTGCGCATATATCCTGAGTTCGGTTAAATCTCCAGCCAAACTCGCGTTTCTTTTTAGCATAAAAAGCCTGTCCGAGGAGCTTTTCCTCATTTCTGTAAGTCTTCTTATCTCTCTAACTCGTGCTTTCTCTCTTCTAAGTTTCCTTTCCCCTTATTCCTCTCTTTCCTTTGTCCTTCCCTGAGTCTTTTAGCCGTTTTTAGGGATGGGTAAGTTAAAAAAAGTTGGTTAAGTTCGAAGAGGCAATGGAGAAATTCATCGCCAATTATAGGATACCTAGTAATGTAGGCTTGAGATACTGTGAAGAAGGGGAGTGGTATTTTAGGAGGCAAGAGGGTGAAGTAGTGATTCTCATAATCGCCTTCATTGAAGGTGGTATGAGAATCCTTATGGGGCCGGTGATGAGGGACTACCTTAGGCATTTCCAATTAGCTCCCACCTAGTGCGCTGCCAACGTGTTTAGGATCCTGGGTTGTGTGGACGCCTTAAACGAGAAAATGGGGTTGAGGTTAACCCATCATGATGTAAACTGGTGCTACAACCTCCAACACCTAAAGGGTAAATCCTATTATATGAAGACGAGGGATGATAAGGTTTGGCTTATTCAGTGCCTCCCCGAATCCAGCAAGGGATTAAATAAGGACTTTCTCATCGTGTCTGGGGAGTGGCACGACGGCCTTCCTTATCTGACAGTGGAGGGGGAACCAAGTGGGGTATTTAGAGTAGGAGAGGGTTAATCTTTTGTGTTATCATAGTTTGTATTGTTTTGTTGCTAACATGAATATGCTTTCTTTTTTGCAGATCCCCACGCCTTTGAAAGACACTTCCACTTGGTCAACCGGGAAGATTTGGGAACCATTCTTAAGGCGGAGGTCTTTGTGAATGAAGCTGACAACCAAGTCAGAGCCGCTCACAAGATCCTCGGGTACTATCCCATTTAGAAATCATTCTCGGCTCCGAAGTACGTGATCAGAGCTAAAGATCCTCGGCTTCACAGAATCACCGTAGCAGATCACGGGTTCTTGCTTCCCGAAGGATCTCCTGTCCCAGAAGGCGTTCTATTGGCAGGCCCTTTTTCATCCCATCAAGCTGCAGAGGCCGAGGGAGGAAGAGTGGAAAGTGAAGAAGAGGTCGCTGATTTGGGTCCGTCCGAGAACGAATTTGGTGTATTCGGCTAAGTTAGTATATCCGAGGATCCATCCGGTGACTTGGGCGACCCTAGTTTGACTGAAGCGGATCTCCTATCAGTAGGGACTTCTTCTCAGGCCAAAATAGGTTTTAAGAGAAAACCCCCAACCAACTTGCTTGACCTAATTGAGGGCCAACCAGGGAAAGACGCGCCGGGGAAGCCACAGTCCAAGCTTCCTCCTCCTCCACCCAAGCTTCAGCTTGCTCAGACCAGGTCCTCTTCCACCCAATTACAACCATCATCTCCACAGTCCAAACTTCCTCCTCCTCCTCCCTAGTCGACTCTGCCTCCTCGGCCCGCGCCCGCCGATCCGAAAAGGAAAAGGATTCCCAAAGGCAAAGAGCCCATGGATGGGGGGAGATCTCGCTCCTCTCGGGAGGAAGATGAAGCCTTACGAGCTTCAAAACAATTAAAAATTGGGCACCAAAGCCAGGAAAAAGAAGTCGTCACTCAGTCCGAGCCCCAGGCCTGGCTTCCTACCCCAATGCTTCACGGGGAGCCTTTGATGGACAACGCATCCCTCAGGGACTTCCGAAGGGGTGAAGGCACTTATGTGGCCGATGCGTTGGAGAGGTCCCTGCTACTTCCCGCCGATATGGCCGAGTTGGGGAATTTGAGGAGGTAGGAGGCCTTCCTCAGCGTCAAGAGGTACCTGGGCATGATAAGACTTCTAACACTTGTAACCCCGTTGATTTTTGTTCCTTAGTTTCCAACTTACCGGGTGCTTGTTTCAATTGGCAGGCTGTCCAGGCCATTTATAGATTGGAAGAGGCAGCCAACGACCAGGGTAGGGCCTTGGAGCTCGAGCGTGACAAGCGCCTGGATGCTATGCGGACCCTTAAAAACTCTGAGGCCGATCTCTTGAAAGCGAAGGGGCATCTAAAGGAGATGACAAGGGCCAAAGATAGCGCTGAGTCAGGCCTAGCTGGCGCTCAAAAACAGGCCGAAGACCAGATGAGGCGCCTACTTAAAACTGAGGATCAGCTGAAGATTGCCAAGGAGCAAATCACTGATCTAAAGAAGAAGCCGGCCGAGGCGGAGGGGGCCAAGAACGTCGCAGAGTGGGCCAGGGATGAAGCCTTGAGAGCTAAGGCGGAGGCAGAGTTTGCCAGGACAGAGGCCGAGAGCTCCAAAGAGAAAGCCGAGGAGGAGGCTTACCCCTTGGGAATGGATGAGACCCAGGCCACTCTCAAGACTTAAGTACCTGGGGTATGCAGGCTCTATTGTTCCCAGGTTTGGAATGAAGCCCTTAAACAAGCTGGGGTTGAGGCGTCATCCGATCTTTGGAAGGTAGAGAATGTATATTACCCTCCTGCCATTTGAGAGCCAGGCCCTCCTAGCTCTGAGGCTGGTACTTCTCCTGAGGTGGTTGAGGCAGGCCATCCTGACGTTGCTCTTGTTGCACCTACTCCTGATGAGCCTGCCAAGGAAGCTGAGCCTTCTAGGGTAATTGAAACAGACAAAGGCCCTAACCAGGAAGCACCCAAGGATGCTGCAAAGCCCTCAGCTGATGCCCAGGCCCTTCAAGCCGAGGAGACAGCTCTCCTTGTGGTGCCTCTGCAGGCTATTCCCCCAGGTGAAAGCTCCGAGGACCCTGAGGCCGCTTCAGACCAGCTTCCCAAGGGGGGAATGAAGATCAAGTTGAAAAAATAGGCGGCCTCTGTTGTGCTCTTGCCTCATGCATTTTTTTATATTTATTTTATTATTTAGATATCTGAACTGCTATAATGGAACACTTGGATTGAATGTATGCAATTCCCTTTCCATGTGTTAATTGTTGCTATGATGAGTTTCGCTATTTACATAACTTGTGCTTTGATTATTAGGCAAACAGTCTCAACAATGTGACTTGTTTTCCATTTTTGAAATAGCAGCCAAAAAATGTAAAGTCCATAATGATAATTTCCACCTAGACTTTGATTAACAATTGAGCCACCTTATTACTACGACTTGCTTTTGTTGAATAGACTATAAAAGGCAATAACCTTATAACATGAATCCTATACCTCACAAATTGGTTATCATAACGGGTAAAAAATGCTAAGCGCGCAGCACTTATAAAGATAAACCTTTAAATCCTAAGATCAAATGCCACAGCACAATGTGTAAAGGCATTCATAGGTATGTTCTAAAAATTTACTGACCTCAAGGAAACAATTAGCTATTGACTATGCAGGGGAGTTAAGTTCAATGTACCTCAAAGGGCCGTAAGTGATGCTCATGGGCTTGCATTTGTTTACATCTTTATCGAATGAGGAAAGGGCAAGTGGTCCGAGGTGCCAGACTCCCCTTTGGCTGTATTTACAACTTAGATGAATGCTCAAGCTCGTTAATTTCCTCAAAGGTTGTGGACCGAGGAGTCACACAACACTTGGAATCTGTTTAACGCTCAGGCCTTTGTTGAAAGTAGTTAGTTTCCCTATAGGTTTGAGTCCGACGACCATGCAAGACCTTGGTTCTGTCTAGTACCTTAGATTTTTCTTGAAGTAACTAGTTTCCCCATATGTTTGAGTTCGAGAACCATGCAAGACCTTGGTTCTGTCTAGTACTTAGATTTTTCTAGAAGTAGCTAGTTTTCCTATAGGTTTGAGTCCGGGGACCATGCAAGACCTTGGTTTTGTCTAATACTTAGATAGGTTTGAGTCCGAGGACCATGCAAGACCTTGGTTTTGTCTAGTACTTAGATTTTTCTAGGAGTAGCTAGTTTCTCCATAGGTTTGAGTCCGAGGACCATACAAGACCTTGGTTCTGTCTAGTACTTAGATTTTTCTAGGAGTAGCTAGTTTCCCTATAGGTTTGAGTCCGAGGACCATGCAAGACCTTGTTTCTGTCTAGTACTTAGATTTTTCTTGAAGTACCTAATTTCCCTATAGGTTTGAGTTCGAGAACCATGCAAGACCTTGGTTCTGTCTAGTACTTAGATTTTTCTGGGAGTAGCTAATTTCCCCATAGGTTTGAGTCCGAGGACCATGCAAGACCTTGGTTTTGTTTAGTGCTTAGATTTTTCTTGAAGTAGCTAGTTTCCCCATAGGTTTGAATCCGAGGACCATGCAAGACCTTGGTCCTGTCTAGTACTTAGATTTTTCTGGGAGTAGCTAGTTTCTCCATAGGTTTGAGTCCGAGGACCATGCAAGACCTTGATTCTGTCTAGTACTTAAGATTTTTCTTGAAGTAACTAGTTTCCCCATAGGTTTGAGTTCGAGGACCATGCAAGACCTTGGTTCTGTCTAGTACTTAGATTTTTCTAGGAGTAGCTAGTTTTTCCATAGGTCTGAATCCGAGGACCATGCAAGACCTTGGTTCTGTCTAGTACTTAGATGGTTGCCAAAATACAAGACACGTAACCATAATAGACTAAAAATTTGAACTAGAGGAGTTCTTTTATTAATAATAATACCTTCTCAGGTTATTTACATTCCACGGACGAGGTACCGCTTTTTCATCTAAGTCTTCTAAGTAGTATGCACATATTTCTGCTACTGAAGTAATTCGGTATGGTCCTTCCCAATTGGGTCCCAGCTTTCCCCAAGATGGGTTCTTGGCAGCACCCACAACTTTCCTCAACACTACGTCCCCTGGAGCCAGTGGTCTCAGCTTCACATTGGCATCATATCCCTGCTTGAGCTTTTGGTGGTAATAGGATATCTGTATCACTGCCTTTTCTCTTCGTTCGTCGATCAGATCTAGGCTCTTCCCTAGTAGTTCGTCATTACTGCTTGGAGTGAAGAAGCTCGTCCTCAGCGTTGGGAAGCTTGCCTCTAGAGGGATAACAGCCTCGGCCTCATAGGTCATGGCAAAAGGTGTCTCCCCTGTTGACCGCCGTGGTGTAGTCCAGTAGGTCTATAAGAAGTGTGGTAGCTCTTCTAACCATCTTCCCTTGGCGTTATCCAGTCTCTTCTTAAGCCCATTGACTATGACTTTGTTGACAGCCTCGGCTTGTCGATTTCCCTGAGGATAAGCTGGAGTTGAGTACCTGTTCGTGATCCCCAGTTCGCAATAGTATCTTCTGAAGGCTTTGCTATCAAATTGGAGTCCATTATCTGAAATGAGGGTACGAGGAACCCCGAATCATGTAACAATGTTTCTCTAGATGAATTTCTTAGCATTCACGTCTCTGATGTTGGCCAATGGCTCAGCTTCTACCAATTTAGTGAAGTAATCTGTGCCGACCAACAGATATCTCTTATTTCCTGCTGCCTTAGGGAAAGGGCCTATAATATCCAGGCCCCATTGGGCAAACGGCCATGGACTGGACAAAGGGTTGAGGACCCCTCCTGGCTAATGGATATTCGGGGCAAACCTTTGGCATTGGTCACATTTCTTAACATACTTTAGGGCTTCCTTTTGCATCCCCGGCCACCAATATCCCTAGGTAATGGCTTAGTGTGACAAAGATCTTCCTCCTGTGTGACTCTCACAGATCCCTTCATGCAGCTCTTCAAGCAGTACTTTTGATGCTTTTGGGTGAATACACAGTAAATATGGCCTAGAATAAGAGCGCTTATACAATTTGTGGTCCTTGGACAACGAGAACCGAAGAGCTTTTCTTCGTATTTTTCAGCCTCCGTCTTCTCCTCGGGCAGAATATCATCTTTAAGGAATCTCACTATAGGGTCCATCCAACTAGAACCCACTCTAACTTGATGGATATGAACCTTGCCTTTTGCAACCTCATTTGCTCTACCCAGATGTTCGACAAGAATAATTCGAGGCAGACCCTCTGCCGTTGAGGTAGCAAGCGTGGCCAATGAATCTGCGTGGGTGTTTCCACTTCTGGAGACATGTGACAAGCTGAAGAGATCGAAGTCTGACTGCAGGCGTTAGACCTGGCTTAAGTACTCTTGCATCCTCGCATCTCTGGCTTCCAACTCTCCCTTTACTTGGCCCACTACCAATCTCGAGTCTGAGAACATCTCTACTGCTTTTCCTCTCATTTTCTGCACCATGGCCATTCCTTGTAACAAGGCTTCATACTCGGCTTCATGTAGGTATCTGACCTCCGCTTCATGTAGCGACTTGCTCACATAATAGACTGGCTTTTGAAGGCCATTGTCATCCCGTACTAGCACCAAGCTCACAGCATGAGGGGCCACAGCAATGTATGCATATAGGACTTCATCGGCCTCAAGACTGGACATGATAGGTGGTCGAGATAGGTACTTCTTGAGTTGCTGGAAGGCCACAACACAGTCCTCGGACCACTCGAATCCTTTCCACTTGTTGATCAAGAGATAGAATGGTCTGCATCTATCCGCCGACCAAGAGATGAATCGGTTCAGGGCTGCGATCATTCCAGTAAGCCTTTGGACCTCCTTGGCGTTTTGCGGTGGTTTTAGACCATTAATAGCCTTGATCTGGTCAGGGTTAACCTCTATTCCCCTATGAGTAACCATGTAACCTAAAAATTTGCCTGATCCCACGCCAAATGAGCATTTGGAAGCGTTTAGGCGCAACTTGTGCCTCCTTATGACATCAAAGGTGCTGCCGAGGTCTCTTAGATGCTCAGACACCATTTTACTCTTCACCACCATATCATCAACATAGACCTCGATACTCTTGCCCAACTGCGGCTCGAACATTCTCGTCATCACCCTTTGATAGGTGGACCCTGCGTTCTTCAGGCCGAACGGCATTACCTTGTAATGGTAGCTCCTAATAGGTGTCACGAAGGCTGTCTTCTCTTGATCCTCCAGGGCTAGTGGTATTTGATGATAGTCTTGAAAGGCATCTAAGAAGCTCATCCGAGGATGGCCCACTGTGGCATCCACCAGCTGGTCTATCCGAGGCATGGGGAACGGGTTTTTTGGGCATGCTTTATTTAGGTCTGTGAAGTCTACACAAACCCGCCATTTTCCACTTTTCTTCTTGACCACCACGGTGTTGGCCAACCATTCGGGGTAAAAAACCTCTTTGATAGCCCCTGCATGCTTAAGCTTCGCCACTTTATCCCTAATCGCATCGGCGTGCTCTCTTGATGGGCGCTGGGGTGGCTGCTTCTTGGGAGTGACGGACGGGTTGACATTGAGATGGTGATAGATGAAGGTTGGATCAATCCCTGGAGTATCGCAGGCATCCCATGCAAATACATCAATATTTCTTTTGAGAAACTCATTCAACTCCTCATTCTCTTGAAGGGGCAACTGAGCCCCTACCTGAAAGAACTTCTCTGGGTCACCACCAATGACCACCTTTTTTAGATCTTCGCATTTTGCCTCCTCGACAGCTGTATTAGGAGGCGACACCGGGGCCTTTGATTGCTATAAGTTCTTTTCAGCAGAGGCCGAGAACTCCGCATTGAGTCGATGTGAAATGGCAGCCACCACACACTGCCTTGCCATGGATTGGCAACCACGGATTTCTAGAACCTGGTCCCCTGACGGGAATTTCACCTTCTGATGCAAGGAGGAAGCAATAGCCCCCAAGGTATGGAGCCAGGGCCTACCGACGATGGCTGTATATGGAGAGTAGGTGTCTACTACGATAAAGTTCATCTCCACTATCTCCAAGCCGGTCTAGATGGGTAGCCTAATCATGCCCTTTGGAATAACAAGCTTCCCGTCGAAGCTCATCAAAGGAGAGCTATAGGGCATCAAATCTTCCAGTTTTAATCTTAGCCCCTTGTAGAGATCGGGGTACATAACCTCGGCAGCATTGCCACCATTCACCATCACTCTTTTCACATCATAGTCCTCGATTCTGAGAGTGATCAACAACGCATCATCATGGGGCTGGGTGGTTCCGATCTTGTCTTCTTCTGAAAAACTCAAGATTGGGTGAAAATTCATTCTGGCCCTCTTCGGCTCTGGCTGGGACTCCACGGCAGGCAGCTGAGCCACTGATAACACTCGTGAAGGGCGCGTGCCTATTCTTCTTGACGCGGCCAAGATTACATTGATCGTCCCTACAGGTGGCCTTAAGGCAGTATCCCTCTGGGGTTCCTGATGGGTATGGCCTTGATGACCGCTAGAATGATGCAAATGGTGCTTCAGCTTTCCTTCTCGGACTAGCTGGTCCAGATAGTTCCAGAGGTTCCTGCAGTTCTCCGTGGTATGTCCGTGGTCTTGGTGGTATTAGCAATAAAAGTTCTGATTGCGCCTCGTGGACTCTCCTGCCATCTTATTTGGCTACTTAAAGTATGGCTTGTTCTTAATTTTCTCTAATACCCGATGTATTGGTTCTCGGAATACCGTATTGATAGTCTATGTGTTGGTTGCTCCGGATTGCCCTACGAAATCTCTCCTCGGGCGGTTGCTGTTATATCCGACCTGAAATCCCTCATTTCCTGAGGGATAACCTTCTCTTTTCCCTTACATTGGAGCTGGTCTTCCTTTACTCGTTTATACTTATCGATCCGATCCATCATTTGGCGCACACTGGTGGCAAGCTTGCCAGTCAGAGACTTCCTCAAGCCATGCTCGGCTGGGAGACTATTTTTGAAGGTGCTGATGGCGACTTCGTCGAAATTGCCGTCCATTTCATTATACATCTCCTAATACCGGTCCGAGTAGGCTTTTAAAGTTTCTCCATCTTGCATGGATAACGACAATAACGCACTCAATGGCTGAGGAGCTCTGCTGTTTGTAACAAAACGGGAGCCAAAGGCTTGGGTTAGCTGCCTATACGAATCTATGGAATTTGTCTTTAAGCTGTTGAACCACCTCATCGCTGCTGGTCCCAGGCTAGATGGGAAAACCTTGCACATCAGCGCCTCGTTCTTAGAATGGATAGCCATCCTTTGGTTAAACTGGCTCACATGCTCCACGGGGTCTGCCTTGCCGTTATAAATGGTGAAGATTGGCTGCTGGAAATGTCGAGGAAACGTAGCACCCTCTATGTGGCGTGTGAAAGGTGATTTGGAGAGTTGATCCAGTGCCCTGCTCATGGCATCGTTTCCCAAGCCCCTAGGAGACGGGCTTTTACGTTTACGCCTCCGGTAGTGCTCTTCTTCGTGAGAGAATGTCTCGCTTGGAGGAGTTCTCAATCTTTGCCTATAGTCATCATCACTTTCATTACCGGAGGATATGTCAGGGCTAGAATGGGATCGCCTCCGTTGTGCATGGCGCAGCTTCCTCTTCAAGTCGTCTATCTCTCACTGCATGGTCTGCTTATCATTCTGTCTCTGGGATACGTGACTCCTAACTTCTTCCAGTTGCATGGCCCCGTTGTTATTTTGTTTCTCGAGCACGTGACTGCCCACACGAGAGTGGCTTCTGCTGGTTTGAGTGGTGTGCACACTTCCCTCTTGAAACCTTCCATTATCTTCATTTCGATCACGCTCAGGGTTGGGAAAGTTACCCTGTTGTTGGGATCTTGCCGGTTCAGGCTGATGGGAGCTTGCTTGATAAAGGCCTGATCCTACCATGCTTAATTGTTGTGCTTACCAACGCCCAAGTTCTTCCCACAGACGGCGCCAATTGTAAGGATTGGATCTGAGCACTTCTACTATTAGATGAGTGGACTCAGGTCCAATTAGCCCAATACAATAAATTTATAGATGATGGGTTTAAGAACTAGGCCTTAGTGAGGGTTACAACAATTAGACAGGGTTATGAGTGGATTGAATAATAAGTACGTGGATTAAAGTGTGAATTTCTGTCCTCGGCCTTCATCCGAGGAGCTTGTTGTTCTTATTGTTTCTTCAGTGCTTGGTTACAAATGTTTCCAAGATCATACAAACTGTTACTGTCTTCTCTATTTTCCATCCCCTTTTCCTGGGGGGTTTCTTACATTATATATCCCTTTTCAATTGATCTTGGCCCTCCATTTGTTGATCATGCAGGTAGCTACTCGAGTACCTGTCCCATTTGCCGCCTTCCTAAACCTTCTGTGAGTTATAGCAACCAAGGCAGCACTGTTCAGGGGTCATTTCCTCATTAATGCGGCTAGATTGATAGTTGTGGGCATTTAATGTGGAGGTGACAGTTTCTCCTGGAATTGCTCCTCCACCATGCTCTCATGGCTGACCCACTGTACTTGTCCTTTTTCTTGGGATGCTCTGGGAGGCTGCCTTTGATGGCATGCCGCTCTTCCCTTCTATGATCTCGGTTTGTCGAGGACAGGATTGTCCTCGACAATGTTTCTTGGCAATTTGGACTCTTTTCGTTCGTCCTCGGGCATTTCTTCCTCCTCGGCGTGGGTCCTGGGCTTAGTATAAAGTGGGCTGGGGGCCAAATTCTTTGACCCCACAAGTCATATCAACAGTTTGTAAAAATGTTATAAAATAGTTTGTGACTGTAGCATTACTTAAAATAACAACATCAAATTGATAAAATCATGCAACAACAAATTTTAATGGTCAAGAAACATCGTTTAAAATAGAATTGAATACATGATAATGGGTAATTAATTGTAAGTTTTTAAAAGAATTAAGTATGAATAATAATGTGGCAAGGGCCGAGGTTCAAGTCTCCAGGAGGGAGCTTCACACACATATACACTTAGATTAACTAGGCTAGAGTAGAAATTCTATTTTGTATAAAAAACAAAAATGTGGCAAAAGCTTAATGGTTCAAACCTAAAGAGATGTACACAAATGCATGAAATTAATAAACATATTCAATGGACATTTGATTTTTTTTTTAAAATACAAAATAGATACTTAATTAATAATTAATAATCTTAAATATCATTATTCCTTGGGAAGACCATAAAATCAGATAAGCTTGGACGTAGGGGTGTTCACAAAACTGCACAAACCGAAAAAACCGCACCAAAATCGCCCTCAAAATGGCATAACTGTATCGTACCGCAAGTAACAATGCACTGCACTGCATGGTGCAGTACCGTTTGCGGTTTTATAATAAGAAAACCACACTACACCCTCTCTATATATTAATATATTTATTTTTTTTAATATGAAATATATGATTAAAAGTTTAATAACCCTAGTTTTCAAAAAAAAAAAAAAAAAAATTGATAAACCTAGCATGTGTTGATTAGGAAAGCCAGCCCAAAGTAAAGTAAAAAAAAAAAAAAAAAAAAAAAAAACTAGCTCAATAGTTTAAAATTTGGCCCAAAACAAAGGGAAAAATCAGTTTGGGCTGGATATAAAAAGCCCAAAATTTGAAAAAATATACCGACTACAAACCACATCTTATACATTGCATCGCAGATTTGACCACAAAAATGAAGTGCGGTACGGTTATGGTTTTGGTTAAACTCTAAATCGTACCGCACTACACATGTGATCACAAAAATGAGGAGCGGTGCAATTATGGTTTGGGTTAAACCGCACCGCAAAGTGCAGTGTTAAAAATGATCCAAAACCGCATCACACCACACCGTGAACACCCCTACTTGAAAGTATGGGGCTAAAGAGTCAAGGTGCCATTCGACGTTTTGCAGAAGGAGAGAGTGGGATCTAGATCTTGTTTGTTGAAGAGGGGGATGATGAAGAGAAGTATGGAGGACAACAAGTGATCTTGTGAAAATTTTTGGGTATAGAGTAAAAATAATTATATAAATGAAATAGAATAAAAATGATTATTGAAATAAAATATGAAAGAAAAGATAGGAGGACTATTGCAGAGTGCATTTGCAAAAATGGTTAATTACTTTGAAAAAGATGGTTTTTGGCTCTAATTTTATTTAAATAAGTAAATAGGCTTAAGTTACAACTTGAAAAAAAAAAAAAAAGAGGGTGCAAGGGGGATTTTATGGAAAGACCATTGGTGAATATATATAATTTTTGAAATTTTGAAGGCACAATAAGCTACTTAAGGATTGCTCAAAAAGTTGTAGCTCGATCGATCATGCTTCATTAAAGCTAAATTCTTGCCTCAACTTTAGTTGACCAATCAAGCCTTAGGTAAACTAAATCCTCAGTTTGTGGCCCATGATAACCAAAGCCATAGGATTTGTACCCTAAGGTTCCAAATTGTATATAAATTTATATTAGGTCATCATTAACATAAGGGGTGCACATTGAGAATAGGAGATCTTGTTACAATAGTTGTACGCCAAGGGTTTTGTCTTGAGTATCATTTTTTATGATGCTGAAAAATCACCAGTGAGCCACACGGTCCTTGCACACTCAAAACAATACCTGCACAATAAAAAGAAAAGGCCTAACAGAGAGCATCGGTGTGGTGCCGGCCAAATACCCTCCGAAGGTCAAGTTAGAACTTCTCATAACTCTAAAGTGCCAGAGCTGGGGTGAATTATGCGTACCTGTTTTCTGAGGGTCTTTGAGTTTTTATAGTAGTGTAGAACCAAACTCCTATGCTTGCGCAACAAGTCTTTTCCTTATAGGGAAGATTTTCATTAATGTGCGTATCTTCCAGAATCTTCCTCGTGTTAGAATTCTATTTATATTTGGATTCTATGGACTAGGATTAATCGTGAGACGCAAATCGTTTCCATTTAGGATTTCTTGGAGACCACATAATGACCAATTCAGTACCACGAGACCTTCTGATCCGTCCACCCTGGTCCGTTCACATCGGATTCATTTACTTTTAGCCCATTTGTCTAGATCTGTCAAGTCCGTCTAGATGGATCCGTCACCTCTAAATTCCTTCCTCTTCAATTTTTGGCATTGTATTGAAGATCAATAAGTGTTCCAAGCTATTGCACAAACAACCTACGTACATCAATCAAGATGTTGTTGTAGTATTAGACATGAATTGAGTATCAGTGCATCAAAAAGATTCATGAATATTAATTGAGTTAGAGCTGCATATGATTACATGAATAAATATCTATTCTAGGTAGCAATTCTAAGACCGGGTCTATATTCTTATATTGCAAAATTTCAATTATGCTTAGTGATTTCTTCTGTACAGTGGTGATCGATAAACCCCTATAGGGTTTTTCCCATAAGAGTTTCCTTTTGTAACCATATTGTTACGCTCAAATTTACTTTCCACTGCACTTTATATTTGCAAAAAATGATTATCCTCATCATAAATTAAATTTAACCTTTGTATAATGAGAAGTGCTACATCCACAACATTTTCACTACAAATCATAGGTGGTTAATTGTTATTGATTCTAATTTTAACTTACCACTAAAATTACTTTTCTACCCCACCAATAATAACCTGTAACAACTTGCCACATAAGATTTGTTGTGAAAATATTGTGGATATAACATTTCTCTTGTATAATTGACATAATTAATCAAGTTGATATATGTGACTTAAAATTAATTAACCGGATCTAAATTTTCCCAACACAAATGAAATGTAGAGAGTCAATTTCACATCAAAATTTTATTTTGTAAATATGGAATGTACAAATTGCTATTATAAATTTATAATATTTAATATGAAAAATAAAGATATATCAAAGAAGAGATGCTGACATTCTGCAACAATTGTGTGGATTTCCAATAGCACACCATAAAGTTAAAAGTGCATGGATACAACGTATTGATGTGTAATGATGAGACAATCTTAGAAAATTCTCAACCGCCATTTTAACACCTTCTAGTCCCATTTGAAAAAGAAATTTTTTTAAAAAAATGTTGATTTTGATTTCAAATCCGCCGTTGAGATTGAACTTTGCCTGAACCTACTACTGCTATGTTGATTGACTTTTTTTTTTTTTTGAGAATGTGTTGATTGACTAGTTGTTGGTGCCGACTTGTGCATTTCAACTGCCAATTTCACGCTCATTCTCAAAATAAAAAATAAAAAATGCCAATTTCACACTCATTTTAGGCGCGTGTTTCACAGCACTCACCTTTTTATTCTCTTCTGATGTTTTATCCTCCAATTTGTCTTTTGCTTTTTTCCCACCAATTTTTAGTTATTGCAAGAAATACTTCCAAACTTAAAAACAGTCACACCTCCACATAAATATCAAATAGAGAAATGCTATGTCTACAATATTTTTACAACAAATCCTAAGTGGTAAGTTGTTACTGGTTGTTATTGTTGGGGCAAAAATGTAATCTTAGTGTTAGGTTCAAATTTGAACCAATAACAACTAACCACCTATGATTTGTTGTAAAAATGTTGTAGACATAGCAACTCTCTATCAAATATGGTCCTGCATTGATGTAATTGTTATCTTAAATGAAAAGAATTTTTTTTTTTTTGAGAAATTTTTTTTTTTTTTGAAACCTTTTTGAGAAAGTTAAATGAAAAGAATCTCATATATACTTTTTAGTACTTTTTTTAAAATTGAACTTACTTATAAAATTTGAGATTAGTTTCATGTTAATATTGCATTTAAAATAAAGCTAATGACCCCTCAACTTAATATGAAATTACTTTCTAAAAAAAAAAAAAAACTTAATATGAAATTTAGTTAGAATGAATGATATCAGTAATTAAAAAAGCACCAGTTGATGTTTTGTAGACTAATATCTTTTGAGTCATGACAAGTTGGCAACTCTTTTGTTTTGTTTTTTTTTTTAAATATCAAAATCAAACTCCAATTAGTTTTTAAAATAATTGCAAAAAAAAAAAAAAAAAAAACGATTATCTCATTGCTGCATCCCAGTCCATCTGTCTTGTTGACTCTGCAAGAAAAATTGAATATTGATTATTGACTCCCAACACGAGTAAAGAAAAATTATTTAAGCCTTTTGGTTTTATGAAGTAAATTTTCTTGTAATTATTTTTGATAGATAAATAGTGGGAGAAGTGGGGGTTCCAACTTCCAACCATAAAAATGAGGCATTACAAAAAATACCATTATTACTAAACTACAACTTGAAAGTTTATTAAAACAAAAGATTATGTGTGTGTTTGGCAAAAATTATTTTTACCAACTTATTTTACTGTTCAACTTATTTTTGCTACTATTTATGAGTCGCACTGCACTTTTTGGTATTATTCATGGGTCCCACTGTACTATTTCAGCTAACTTTTACCTTTATCTACAGTGCTTTCAGCAAAAAGTTTTTAGTTTCAGCAAAATAAGCAAATCCCAAACAGACCCTATATTGTACTTTATATATAAGAACCAATAAGAATTTGAAACGAAGAAATTAGTATGAAGAATTTTAAATGAGGAAGTTCGTTTAAAGATTGTGGTAGTCCTTATTGATGAAAAGATTAGAGATAATTGCTTTACATTTTTAGTTATGTCTCTAGAGGAGAACCATTAATTTATGAGTGAGAAAAAATGAGTTCATTTAAGTTAAGTGACAAAAAAACAAAAGGCAGAAGAAGATTAAAAAATAAAAATAAAAAAAGTCAAAAAGGAGTGTCAATAAAAGAACATGTTAATTTAGGAAGTGATAGAGAGTACGACTTTGAATATAATAAAATGAGAAAGAAAAAAAAATGTGATCAACCCTGATTAGTTTATCAAGGATTCACAATTGACTCCAAAAAATATGTGATCAACCCCGATTGCTTACAAGTTATGACAAGTTAAGAATGAGGTTTGGAAGGATTCAAATCTAAGTTTTTCTCATTAAGAATATTGACCTTTTACTAGTTCTTTTATGATTTTTCTACGTGTTAGATATATGTTTTGATAGTTTTTAGACCCCTTAAAACACAATTGGATTAACCTAGTAAATTAGCCAAGTGATTACTTAGTCCAAATTTTAGATCTAGGTTAACACAATCAAATAATCATATCAATGTAAAGTGCGGAATATAAAGAACACAAAGATAAGATGATCCAGGAAACCAAACTGGTAAAAACCTGGAGAGGATTTAACCTAGTTATCCTCAAGGTAAACCTGAATCCACTATCTTGAAAGAATTGAAATTCATACAATAAGACTTACAAGCCCCCACGCTTGACTTCTTATTGCTACCCACCAGTAAAACTTACTGACACGACCACGTGCAAGCTCCGAGACCACGGACTCTTTCTTTTTTGGATTCTCCAGCAAGTACAAGCACACCTGCTTGTGTATCTTTAAGCTCTTTAGTACAGCAACTGAATGATCATCAAGTTCTTGAAGAAATCTCCTCCTTGATAATCCTAAGCTTGTGTGAAGGAAAGCTCCTCAAGGATCTCACAAGAGATTCACACAAACAGCAATATGAGCAACACTAAAACATGGCTAGGGTTTGCCTTATATACCTAAGGCAAAATAGAAAACCCTAAACGTTTTAAAACAAAACTAGGGCTGAGTTGGAATTCTGCAGAAAACGCCTTTGACCCAATTTTCGATTGATCGAGCCTAAGCTTCGATCGATTGAACCAGGCCGAGAAGCATAAATGAAATCTGCAACAGCTTATTCCAACTTTACATAAATGAATCAACTTTGAGCAAGTCTAAACACGACTAAACATATTGTTTTGATCATGGTTTACCAACAATACACATTAGAATTCTAAATACATTAATTCTAAGTCTTTAGAACCTAACAAACTCCCCCGTTGGCAATCCATGACAAAACACAACTAAAAGCTCAAAGTTTACAAAGAAAAAGCCCTTTACAAACAAATGCTCATTATAACAAATTCAATCCTAACTACTATCCATCAGTTGCAAGTGTAGACAGCAGCTAAATTGAATCAACCTGTATATTCCTTGAAACACTAAACAAAATGCATAAACGCATGTGTGGAAAATACAAGTAAACAAAATAAGTTCTTGATTTCACAGAACACAAAATAAAAACAAATATCAATGAATAACATCATGAATATAAGTCAACAAGTAGTGGAACAAGAAACATATGAAACAATAAATGTAACTCCCCCTAAAAAGATAATCCCAACAAGAGTATATCAAGAGCCAAAAAATATAAATACAAAGTGAAGCACCTAAATACAATCTAATCTCCACAGGCTTTAGTGACAAAAAAAATATCTCCCCCTGAAAACAAAAACAACTACAAGTGCTCAAATATGAAAAGTGCTCAAATATGCACTCCCCCTTTTTGTGACGGAATGCCAAAGGGCAGTCAAAATCCATCATCAAAAGGAAGTGGCGATGAGGATCGTCGAAACTGTGCCAACTCTGCACGCAAGCCACGGATCTCATCGAGCACGTCCACCAAAATCTGTCCATGAGTCGCTTGAATGGTCAAGACATGATCCAACGTACGTCGAATGTCTGAATCATCCGAAGTAGTCGGTGGAGGAACATCAGCATCAGCAGCAGCAGCATCAGATGCCTCAGCAGTATCAGCACCTGTAGAAGAGGGAGGAAGGGGAACAACACTTGATGACGCACCTCAAGGACGCATAGGACCAACTCTCAAGTGAGCAGCCCTCTGCCTAAGGAAGGTGGCACCTAAGGGAGCAACAACATGCACAGGCTCACCGGCAGGGAAATCATCTAGACCGAGAAACAACAAAATCCTATTAATGAAAATAGGATGGATAAGAGCATGAGCTACAGTAGAGCTCCGATGAACTTCGTTCAAAGAACAAAGAAACAGATGAGGAAAACTGATAGACGCACCAGAGACAAAAGCGTACAAAAACACACATCGCTCAAGAGAGATAGTGTGAAGATGAGAAATAGGCCACAAAGAATGACATGCTATCCTAAAGAAAAGATAGGTAGTCTCAGTAAGCTCAGCAGACGTGATCCGAGGATCAGAACCCCACTAGATAGAAGACCTAGTGATGTATGACATAACGTCATCTAAGGGTGGAGACTCCTCATAGGGATAGACAGGCTCCCTAACGACCGGAATCCCAAGAGCATCAGCCACTACCCTAGGGGTAATGGTAAACTCAACACCTCGTATCCAACTCCTAACAAGGGTGTTGGAATCATAGACGTGACAAGAGAGATTCGAGAAGAACTCTCTAATTAGGGCGGTCAGGGGTGAATGATCTATCTCTAACAGGGACAACCAACCTCTAGACTTAAGGTTTGCCCTAATGGCAGGATCAACCTCATTTAAAAGAACAAAATGCTCAGCCCAAATCTTCCGTTTACAGTTCAGTTTCTCAAAGGCCTCTCTGCTTTTGTCATTCCTAAACAACTGACTCCTAGAGGGAGACACAAAGTAAATGGAGGGAGTCCTATTAGCTCTAGTCTTCCTAGGCATGGTGCTAGGATAAGGACCAAGACATAAAGCAAAAAAAAACAAGTGCAGACTGCAAGTCAGCACAAAAAAAATATAGAACAAAAATCTATATGATGCATGAATAGATTAAATGTCATGATGCATGCCTTAATGTAGTGAAATTAAATTCAAATTAAGTTCAAGTTCACAAAATTAGCTTGAGCACAGAGTTTCTAACAAAAACCCCAAAAATTTGAAAAACCACTTGATCAATTTGTAAAAATTTGACCAATTGATCATCACACAAGATAGATTACATAAAATAATGATCAATTACATCAATTCAACAAGCAAATTTCATCAATTGAAACCAATTTGAACAAAATCCCCAATTTGGGTTCAATACAAGCCCTAGAATTTTTAATTTTTCGCAAAAACTCCAAATTGATCAAATTAACCATCATGTATCATGACTATATCATTGTAGCAACAAAACCCATTGATCAAATTCACAAGATAAGGCTTGATTCATCAAAAATCCCAAATTATGCATAGTTCGAAAATTTACCCAAAAACCATGAAATAATGCATGAAACATGAAAAACAATGCAAAAGGAAGGGTAATATAGACATATCGACTTAGGGAGAGAGAAACCTTGCAAGAAATTTGGAGGAAAACGACAAAAAAATTGTTATGGAGCCTTACCGAGTCGGAGAGAGAGAAAAAGTTTTGAAAAAGTGGTTTGAACAAGTCAAATCTGATTTTTAAAAAAAACTGATTCATGAGTTTCGATTTATCGAAATTCAGTTTCGATTGATTGAAACAGACAGAGGCTCGTTAAAAATTTTAAATGCAATTTCGATTGATCGAAATACATATTGGATCAATCGAAATTCTGGAAAAACAGACTTTTTGAAAAAAGTAAACCGGTTTAAAAAAAAAAAAAAACTCCTCAAAGCATTGAATGTAAGGAATACAATGCATGAGTATGAGATGAAATGATTTTCCAAAACACAAGTTTTAAACCCTGTTTTCCCAAAATTAAGATTTTCAAACATTCTCCCTTTAAATTCTCAAACACCAAATATGTTTTGCATAAAAACTCCAAGTATTTGCTAACTTGGTTGGTCAGACCGAAAAACACACATAATAACATGTACAATGTTTAGCAAAGAGTAACTTGTGTAGTGTGTGAAACTAGCAAAAACTTGAAATACATGTGAGGTGATATGTGAATAGCAATAAGCACAAAGTTTACAAAATTCATCACATAGAATTTGAAAGAGACTATCACCTAAAGAGTTACATCATATAACTCTCACATCTCCTAGATCATAAGCTTGCAATCATGTAAGTTTCTTGATTTTGCCTCATATTGTACACACAAATTTTAATTATTCAGAAACTTATTAAAATAGCCGGGATAATGTACATACCAATTTTAGCAATTTTTTATTTAGCTTTACGTCCAATAATGTACACACCAAATTTAGCATTTAAACCGAGGCTACACCTTATGTTCTTTTTGTGCATGTGTTACACTTTCTCGAGTACAAAATCTTACGATATGCACTAAGGTGTTCATGATTGGCTAGTGAACAGTGGTGAAATAGTTATTTATGCGTTTCTCAAAAGGTTCAAGTCCAACAATCAAAGACATGTGACTTCAAGATCAAGACAAAGTGATCAAAATCATAAACATTTTTCCCACACAACATGCACCACAAAGTTTTGACTAGTAAAGTGCAGTAAGTAAGCTCATCAAAGCTAAACAAGGTACAAAAGACATGTTATGTGAAAATAAATAGACCAACCTTGTTTTCAAAAACCAAGAGAATAGTGCAAAACACAATTTTGTTCCTTTTTCTCCCTTTTTTTTTATTTTTTTATTTTTTTATTTTTTTATTTTTTATATTTGAAAAAGATAAACAAAACAACCTAGAATGAAATGCATGAATGTTATGCAATGTAAATCCTAGAAACAGAGAAAACAAAAACCAAAGAACAATGGCTACAAAGAATAGCAATGAAGCACAAGGACCATGTCAGAAAGACTCAATTAGTTCGAGTCTTTTGCATTCAAAATCTTTTAGATGCACCATGAGCATTGGAGTTCATGTTCACATTAGAGTGATTTCCAACTCCAGGATTGGAATAAAGGTTGAGAGCCTTTACCAATTCACCGATAAGTGCTATAGGATCTTGTGCTTGTGGCACAGGCACTTTTGGTTTGTTTGCTCTTTTAGCAGCTTGCAGCTTGTAACAGTTTGGACGAATGTGTCCAGACTTCCCACAAAAATGACAAACCCAAGCAGGCTTACCATGCATCTTGTCCTTAAAAAAGGTAGACTCCTTAGGTTTAGACTCTTTCAGATCAACCCTAATCTTCCTAGATGGTGAAACTTCTATAGGTTTGACAATTTCACTCACAACCTCACTCACAGAAGGTTTAGAAGAAGATGAAGGAACAAAGTTTGTGGAATGGGTAGCAGACACGGAGATGCTTTCAACAAAGCCTAATCAAGATTTGTCAGAAGGAGACTTTTGAACATTCAGCATTTGATCAAGTTTAGAACTAGCAGATCTAGCAACAGATAAATCAAGTTCCAACGATTTAACTTTATCAAGCAATAGCATATTCTCAGTTTTCACATTGTTCAAAAGTTCATTAGCATCAAACAGTTTTATAAGCAAATTCTTCTTATCAAGCTCAAGAGATTCAATTTTCTTCAGGCCAAGTTCAACATTCATAGCATCCTTTGCAGCAACTTTGCAAAGTTTATTGTAGGCCTCTTGAAGATCTGCATTCTCAGAGAGTTCCCCATCAGAAGGGTTCTCTTTAGCAGACACACTTTCATTTACTACAGCAGTAGCAGTGAAAGCTATGAAGTTTCCATTCTCATCACATCCAGACTCATCATCAGAAACTTCATTATCACTAAGGGTTACAGCCATAGCCTTACCCTTAGACTTCAAGTAAGTAAGACACTCAGATTTCATGTGACCATACCCTTGACATCCAAAACATTGAGGGCCCATAGAATTATTTGAAGATTGACCTACTTTTTCTCTAGGTTTTTCAGTGTTGTTAACCTTAGTGAGATCATTCTTCCTAAAGTTTCTAGGTTCAGCAGTGTTCGTACCTCTTGCCCTTCTGTTACTATTCCTAAGAAAGTTTCTAAAGTTCTTGGCAAGGTAAGCAATCTCTGTAGCAGAGAGCTCATCATCAAATCCACCAACCTTAACATCATCAATTGACTTAAGAGCCATTGATTTGGATTTGCTAGTTTTGGGTAGGTCCAACTTATAAGATTGAAGTGATCCTACAAGTTAATCAATAGGGATGGAGTCCACATCCTTGCTCTCAGTGATGGCAGTCACCTTGGGTCTAAAGTCTTCAGTTAAAGATCTAAGAATCTTCCTAACAATTTTAGGTTGATCATAGATTTCACCCAAGTTATATGCAGAATTAACAATATCATTAAGTTTAGCATAGAATTCATCAAAAGATTCATCATCAGACATCCTAATGCTTTCAAATTTAGAAGTTAACTGCTACAATTTGTTAATTTTGATAGCCTTTGTGCCTTCATGCACAGTCTGGAGGATATTTTAAGCAGTATGAGCAACCTCAACATTAGAGATTCTCTTAAATTCCTTCATAGAAACAGCGTTAAAGATAGCATTCATAGCTTTGCTATTGAACGCGGCTGCTTCTTTTTGAGAAGTTTGCCACTTACTAATAGGAGTAGTGGGCTTCTCCCATCCGTATTCAACGGAGTTCCAAACTCTCTCATCAATTGATTTCAGGAATGCTTTCATCCTTACTTTCCAATAAGCATAGTTATTCCCATCAAAGTGAGGAGGAATAACAAGAGAGTGTCCGTGTTCCATGACAACAGGGGTCAAGGATCAGCTCACTGATCAAAAGATCAACAATAAGAGAGCTACTTGCACTAATACCACTTATAGTTTTTAGACCCCTTAAAACACAATTGGATTAACCTAGTAAATTAGCCAAGTAATTACTTAGTCCAAATTTTAGATCTAGGTTAACATAATCAAATAATCATATCACTGTAAAGTGCGGAATATAAAGAACTCAAAGATATGATGACCCAGGAAACCAAACTGGTAAAAACCTGGGGAGGATTTAACCTAGCTATCCTTAAGGTAAACCTGAATCCACTATCTTGAAAGAATCGAAGTTCATACAATAAGACTTACAAGCCCCGACGCTCGACTTCTTATTGCTACCCACCAGTAGAACTAACTGACACGACCACATGCAAACTCCGAGACCACAGACTCCTTCTTTCTTGGATTCTCCAGCAAGTACAAGCACACCTGCTTGTGTATCTTTAAGCTCTTTAGTGCAGCAACTGAATGATCATCAAGTTCTTGAAGAAATCTCCTCCTTGATAAT
>JARYZH020001423.1:0-29359 GCA_030021035.2 Notholithocarpus densiflorus
ATATATTTATATTTATATATTTATATATTTATACAACTATATATTTAAATATTTATATAAATATATTTATATCTATATTTATATATATATTTTGACGTGAACCTATAAATCAGTTTTCATTTCCAAAAACCGCAGGCCCAAAATCTCAATCAAATGTCAATCCCTCTGAGCCCAAAAGGAAACAAAATATTTGCTTGGCAATTTCCCTTTTTTGTATTTGTGTATCAATACCTGTCACAAACGATTCTCTTCTTCCACCAAAAATCTTAGTTATTGCTGCATCAGTGTCATGTCATCCACACTTATGTTTAATTATGGGTAAATTGTAAATTACACTCCTAAAATTTAAGGGTGTTTAGATTTTACACCCTGAAATTTTAGAATTTGAATTTTACCCCTGAAGTTTGGAGTGTTTGGATTTTACACCTTGACATTTCAGAATTTGGATTTTATCCCCTAAAGTATGGAAGTGTTTGGACTTTACACCCACAAATTTGTCTTTAGTTTTTTTATTTGTTTGAGTATGAAATTATAATGATTGAGTGTGTTTGTATGTGATGTGGGGTGAGTATATGCAATTGTTACACTTTTAGAAGTTGTAATTTTTGTACTTTGAGTAGATAGAAAAGGTTTTGTAATTGATGTTAAATGAAAGAGATAAAATATGTCACTAACATAAATTTACTTGGCTCTCTAATAGGTTCACAATTTTTGAAGAATATTGATATAAATGTATACTTCGGTGGACCCCTTGACAATCCTGAAGGGATTGACGGATTCCCATTTAAAGGGGAGGGTATCGAATGCTACTACATGATGTTATGTCGTAAGTTGAAGACGTTGAATGATTTGAAAAGGAAAATAATGGACGAATTGAAATTGAACCCTGCTTGGTATGAAATCAAGATTATTTATCGTTACCCACAAGAAGTCGTTCATGAATGGATAAATTACGGGTATATGGCGATCAAAGAAGATAAACATGTAAAGATAATGTTTAATAGGATCCAGAAAATGCCCCAAGTAAATGCTGCTGAGTTGTATGTAAGTTTGGAGGCAGTTGCAGACAACACTACTGAGGTGGTGCAACAAACAACTACAGCTTTACAATTTACAGCCCTAGATGATGGATGCACTACAATGGGAGGGTATACAATGGGAGGTTATACGCTCCCATCTCAAGATTATGTTGCCAATACTGGTGAAACCCTCTATCCTCAAGAGACACATTTAGAGGAGGAAGACGAAGACGAAGATCATGCTACGAATGATGGTGAAAATATTGATGATGTGGATCAGTACGAAGAGAGGATTGAGCAAGGCGACTTTGAGAACGATGTGGATGACCATGAAGTCGTTCCCAATTTTGAAGAGGAAAATATGGAGTACCATGATGAAGGTGATGCAGATGATGATATTGGTGTCCAGCATGATACAAATACGACCACTGGCTACAGACCTCCTGCCGACTCATTCTACACAAATACTTGGGAAGATATGGTTGATCCTTCACGTCTTCAGATACCATTTGTTTCTACTTGGGAAGATGGGATGATTTTTGTAAAGGGTTGACTTTTGCAAATAAAGAGGCGGTGAAGCGTGCATTGATAATATACGCAGAAAATGATAATAGAAATTTTATAATCCGAAGGTCGACCAAAACTCAATTGTGTGCCGCATGCGTTGACGACAACTGCAAGTGGTACGTTGGGGCATACATGAAGGCTAAATTCAATGGTCTGTGGATGGTCACGTCTTATGTAGGTCCACACAGTTGTATACCCTTTGACTTGTGAAGAGACGGTAAAATGATGGATTCTAATTTTGTTGCATCAGAAATTGTGGGAAAATTGCGACAAAATCACACTGCTCGTATTGATGAGCTCTGGGAGATCATACGTACTAAGTATAATCATGAGCTTTCTTACTATAAAGTATAGGACGCAAAACAAAAGGCAATTGCTAAGATATTTGGGGATTGGGAGGAGTCTTACCAAAGGTTGCGAAAGTTGTTGTTGGCATACTTGGATTTGGACACAGGTACCCAGTACAGCTATCACACCATACCTAGGCCATACGAAGGTACTACCTTACTGCGCTATGTATATAGGGCATTCGCTTCATGCATTGCTGCATTCCAATATTGCAGGCCAGTGATTAGTATTGATGGGACTCATCTGTATGGTAAATACAACGGGGTATTGATGATTGCAATGGCAACCGATGCTAACCAAAAGGTTTTGCCTCTAGCCTTTGCTGTTGTGGACAAGAAGTCAGGGGCTAGTTGGGGGTGGTTTTTAGAGTGTCTCAGGACTTCGATAGAGCATGTCATACCAAATGGTGGCATTTGCATTATTTCTAACCGACATAAAAGTATCAAATGCGCCATTCGAGAGTGGCCTAGAGGTCCGGATGGAACAGAACGGGTATTTCACTAATTTTGCCTTCGATATGTTGCTAGCAACTTCAACAGACACTTTGATAACCCGACTCTAAAGGCATTGGCCTTGAAAGCTAGATATGCGACTCATGAAGCTAAATTTGAGTCCATAATGCAAACCATTAAGGAGGCCGAGATTAATTTACTGAGGGGTGTAGACCCTATTGATCGCCGGATTGCACGTTATATGCCATACTCATATCTAATGAGTGAGGATCTGGACAAATGGACCCAGTCACATGATGGTGGAAGACGTTATGGGGCAATGACAACCAATATCTCTGAGTGCTTTAATGGGGTACTTAAAGGTGCCCGCGGTTTGCCCATTGCTGCAATGGTTGAGTTCACTTGGTGCAAACTTGTTACATATTTCCATGATCGACATAAACAAATTACTTCTGATCTCTCTCGAGGTAAGGTGTGGAGTGATTATGCAATGGAGATCTATAACAAAAATGAGCAGAAAATTGCAGGACACACTCTGAGGAATTTTAATCATGAAGAGGGTGTATATCAAGTGGTTACCCCGTACAACGACCATAGAGGTGGAGGGGGAAACCACAGTCATGAAGTGCGCGTATTTGCTAGAACATGTGGTTGTGCAAAGTGGCAAAACTTGAAGATCCCTTGTTCATGTGAAGTGCGAGTATTCACTATGACTTAAGATTGTTCCTAAACATGTAAAACAGGGCATTTTCATACTTGGCCTGGCAACATTGAAGCTATTTGCTCGCGATACCTGTCCCTGAAGATGTGTGTGGGCCTATTTTTCTTGTTTGGGACCCACAACCACCTACAACAATCAAGAACAAGGGATCAATATCTAGAACTTTCATACGAAGATAATGTTATCATTAAAACTATAATGTAATCACATATGACAACTAAGATAATCTTATAGATATTTACTTAATTAATAATATCACTAGAATAAAAAATAGTCCTTATAAAAAACAGAGCACATACAAGCCACATGACAGTCACAAAATTAGAGTATATTAACATAATCATATATATTGAACCTCTGTTTAAAAATTATTTATGTTGACATTAATAATTCCTAGAGCCTTTAAAATAAATAAATAGAATCAATGGAGTGGGGATGGGATTCAAGAGAGACTTACTTCAGGGACAGTGGACCACGCACTAGAGGACCGTAAGCACCCACTGGCAGGCCACGCTCAACTGCCGGGCACAAATAGGGGAACCTGGCCCATGCCCAGTACTGGACCAACAGTAAGCATCCACCAATCTGACTGGTGCCCCTATCGCTTGCCTTGCATAACTCTCGGTACAACCATGCAAGGCAAGCACTTCCCCAACTATATCTTCGTGGGTTGCGAAGGTCTTCCAACTGCTGTACCCACATTAGATGCACCCTATCGCCGGATTTGTCCTCGAATATTGTGTCCCCCAGTAGAGCTAGGATGTAGCATCGTGCGTACTTATGCATCTCATCCTCTTCAGCATTAGGCGGCAATGGACCAACAACTTGCTCCAAAAGTCGGCTAATGGGAATCCTCTGGCCAGTGAGTTGCTTATGCGGATCTTGATTTGTAGGTTGAAACCCAAGGAAGTCCCGGCACACCTCTGTCCAGGTTTTATGCGTGCTCCCAGTTATAGCGTCACCATCAACAGGAAGCCCGAGAAGAACCTCCACATCCTGCAATGTGATGCTGACCTCACCATGTGGCATGTGGAAGGTGTGAGTCTCGGGCCGCCATCGTTCCACTAAGGCCGTTATCAGGCCATGATCAATCTCTCTACCTGGGACCCAGAGGAGTCCCTCCAAACCAAGTGCCTTAATGAGGTTAACAACTCTGTCGTCCACCATTGGCTCTCAATTGGAGAACTCTGAACTACGACTGCGGCAGGTAAGGGTCCCTGGGTCCTACACAAAACAGAACCGTGGATCAATATATGACAGCTGCAGCATGTACATTGTATGAATTAAATGCATGTACATCAGTTAAAGATTTAGTGTTGCGTTTTGCCTGCCCATTCCAAATAGCTTCGGACCGATGCTTGGCCTGCTGTGTCAACACCGTGTCATCAATGGGTCCAGGCTCTGCATAGTTAATCCGTCCAGCATTTTCAGCAGCCATACTGCACAAAAATGATAAGCAATTACCACGTAATAGATATTATTGAAAACAAAAACAAAAACAATCTAACAGAGATTCTCAAAAAACAAGCCAAAATCTAAAACTTTCATGCATCCAAAATCAATCCAATTTTACTGTTTTTTATTTGTTATTTTTTAAATCATGCACTGAACTGGGTCTATTCCAGGGGAAAGAAAAAAAAAAGGTGATTCTAACCAAGTTCAAAAAAATAAATTACTTTTTTTTTTCTTTTTTATATAATTTACAAGAAAACATACACCTTTTTACCTCACAATTTTT
Organism: Notholithocarpus densiflorus; assembly: GCA_030021035.2. Taxonomy (NCBI): domain Eukaryota; kingdom Viridiplantae; phylum Streptophyta; class Magnoliopsida; order Fagales; family Fagaceae; genus Notholithocarpus; species Notholithocarpus densiflorus. The sequence goes on from JARYZH020001423.1 coordinate 4,846, forward strand.
AAGTATAATTGTTCTTTTATATAGCTCATCTTTAGTTAAAATAAATCAATAAAAATAATCTATACCAAATAAACCCTTACAATTACTTTAGATGAAGAGCCTTTTTACCTAACCATTTATCTAAGTACAGTTGTACTTTTATCTAATTTGTTTTTAATAAAATAAATCAAAAAGAATAATCTATAACAAATAACTTACAATTACTAGATAAAAATAAAAAAAAAGGAAAAAAACCTCTATTAGAATTAGAACAAGATTATTCCATATCATCACTCCACTAATATATCAAAATAAATCCCCATTAATCTACCCTATAAAATTGTCAGTTTGACAATAATGCTTTTAAAATATCCTATGCCAATCACCTCCACCTTATCCTATGTTGAGCATTAAACCTTTTTCCCCCTTAAAACTATGAAATAAGCCATCTGATACACAAATACTTAGGCAATCAGCATTTCCAATACATGACACAAGACAGTTTGTGGATTATCTCATATACAATGGGAACAAATTAAGGAAGCACTCATGCAGTCATGCTTGTTTCATGGTCAACTAACAGAGAAATTCTCTTCAAATTTCCAAAAAAAAAATCCCTTCCATACATGGATAACAGAAAATTCCTGACTTACCTAAATAAACAAATAACTTCCCTTGCATTTTGGGTCTGACATGCAAGTAGGCTACCATTGCACTTGCAAGTGCAAGCTAAGTGGGTGTTCCTTACCTTGTGATAATGTTAATCAGTTGGAGATGGAGGCAATTTCCCAATGATTGAAATATGCATTATACATCAGAACTTGGCGACATAGAAAAATTCACTTCCTAAACCAATTGGCATACTTCAATCAAATACAAAATTGCAAAGTTGACTAGATTCTTGCGTGATTCCCTTTGCAAAAAGCAATTCTCTATAATAATGTTTAAAATTGTGCAACAATTAACAGTGATAACTAATATGTGATTTATCCATTTAATAGACTACTGCACATCAAGATAAAATTATGCAGCTCTTTGCAACAATTAGCATATCCATTTAGAATAACAATGGGCAGCAGTACATCAAATACAAATTCAAATTACCACTCCTATTCATACAATCTAGATAAGAAGGGCAATGTAAACAATAAAAATGAAGGGAAAAAAAATCCATCACATACAAGATACTGTTCCACATGAGGAATCACATTTCAAAAATCAAAAGAGATAGAAGGAAAAACTAAAAAGATAATACAAGCCTCCTCATTTCTTTAACCTATTCTGCTTTCTAGAAGCATAAACAATGAAGCATACACATTTAGGTGCAAATTGATACCAAATATAACTGCCTGCTATTAAGGAACAAGTTAGACCAAATTGGTCAATCTCTAAATTTATGGTTGCTAGTGCCACCATTCTTATGTTGCTGCTGCTTTGATGGTGGGCCAATGGCAGTAAGGCACACAATCCACTCCTTGGAGATATCCCACCACTATGATTAACTTGTTACACCCTTAGGTTTGAAATGTAATTTAGAGAATGTCATTGAACCGCAAGATTCTTAACTCCAAATCTTTTTGTTTTAAAGTTTTTGCACTAGTGTATATTAGGAAACGCTTTCCAACCACCTGGCTTTCCTTTTATTTTTTTCTGAACTAGAAAACTTCACTAACAAATGAAAAATACAAGTCAAGTAGGCATACAGTCATATAATATTCATATTAGGGCTTTTAGAAAGCTTTTTGGGAGGAAAAACATTCAGAAAATCCACCAGATGTTATTTTTTGAAGAACATCTGTTGAACTTAATTGTGATGCAACAATTGCAGAAATATGAACGTGCATAGTCGTTTTTAGTATGAATTGAAGAATGTGTACTAGCCGGAAGAAGCAAAACCTGCCTTTGTGTTAGAAGCTCATTCCATCTCCTTTGTGCGTGCGTGCGTGTTTCGTTCTAAAAAAAACTGTTGTTAAATTGACCATGCTTGGCACAAATAAAACATGTCTCCCACCTAAGCTTCACCTACCTACGGCTACAAGTATGCATTGGGTTCACTTAGACACATATATATGCTATCACATAACATTCACTTTCAGTATAGTTTTTATACGACTGACCACAATAAAAACAACAAACTGTACATGTAACACTTAATCAAAAAAAAAAAAAAAAACGTCAATGTAACGTTAGCAATGTTGCAGAACTCTTTGATTCAACTTATGAAATAAGCCATCTGATACTCCAATACTTAGGCAATCAATACCGGAAAGGCTGACACAAGGCAAAGTTTGTAGATTATCTCATATATGTTGGGAACAAAGCAAGCACTCATGCTTGTTTCACGCTCAACAACTAACAAAGAAATTCTCTTTGGATTTCTAAAAAAATCACTCCCATATGTGCAAAACAGAAAATTTTTGACTTACCCAAATAAACAAACAGTAAAATAAATAACTTTCCTAGCTTTCTGAGTTAGATGCAACCAGGCTACTAAGTAGTTTCAAGCCAGTACTGATCTTAAGATACTGCACTTGCAAGGTAAGCGGGTGTTCCCTACCAGGTGATACTGTCAATCAGTTGTAGGTGGAGGAGCCTATTTCCATATGATCAAACTTATGCATGGCACATCAGAACTTGGCAAAATTTACTGTCTTAGCTTTGCTTTGTTGATGTTGGAATCTATGTGTGTGTGTATATATATGGCATCTAAAACTTTCATGCATCCAAAATCAATCCAATTTTACTGTTTTTTATTTTTTATTTTTTAAATCATGCACTGAACTGGGTCTATTCCAGAAAAGAAAATATAAAAAAATAAAAATAAAAAAATAAATAAATAAAAAACTGGGTCTATTTCAACTATTTAAGTCAATTAAATTGAAGTTATCTTTTTTTTTTTTTAAGAATCTTAACAAAAGTCATAAAAATTCAATCTTCTCTTTTCTTATCCTATCTTTTCTACATTTTTCTCAGCCAGCAGTAATAACCAAAAAGCAAAAATTCACAAGAATATACTAACTCACAAGAATATGTTCTGAAACCAAAAACAGAAATGACATGAACCTAAAATTCACATCCAAATCCCATCATATCAGCCAAATTCCACAACCATAATCATTTTAAAAAAAAAATACCCAGTACTCTGCACCAAAAGCTTCTGCGTATTCTTCAACCATTGAACTTCATAATCAAACAAATTCACAAACCAATAATCCTAAACCAGATTTACATGATGCCATGAAGCAAAATAAGCAAAAGGGTATATTCAAAGAACAGTAGATATTTAGAGGAAAAACTAAAAAAAAAAAGTGCATTACATTATTAAATACACTAGTCGCAGACCCGCGCGTTGCGCGTGATAAATTTGTTTATGATAGTGTTATTATTATATATTATTAATTATTAATATTTTTCTATGTATTACTACTCAAGCTGCATTATATATGTTTGACCAATATATTGCAGGATTCATGGTGATTGGAGGTTTTGGTGATGGAATGAATTTTGTATTATTAGAGATTTGTATTCGGAATAGAATGAGGAAATTTTATTGTAGATTTTTATCTTGGAAACAAAATTTCTACCATACACGGTTGGCTAATTTGTACATTTCCAAGTCAATTGAGCACATTTTGCATGTAACATGTAGTTCTTCGTTTCCATAAGAGTAAAGGCATTCATGATCCCAATGACCCACTCCATTTTTCTTGCATGCTTGGTTTTTTTGGGATGCAAAATGTGTTTGTTCCAAAAGTTGTATGTCGAAGAATTTGTCGATAGTTTTGCAGCAATTGTTTTCCATCTGGTTGGTTTAGAATTAATTGCAATATTGGATCCATGAAGTTTTTTTTTTTTCAAAAATATAACAATGACTCTAGAACAGTGCACAAATTCATTGGATAAAGTTAATAAAAAGAGCAAATATAGGACTACAATATTTTGTGGCACAATTTTGAACGTGATAGATTGTGATTAGTAGAGAAAAAGTAGTTCATGTGAAAGTAATAGACATCAGTTGCGAATTCAAAATTGTGTACCTCATTTTGATGTTGCCTAAAAATTTTGGCAATTGTCTTCCAACATTGGTAAATATTTCAAGCAATAATCTGTAGGTAATTCATGTTATACACTCATTTTCGTGATTGTATAGAGAGTATTTTAATGATATTTTTTGTTCGTATTTTTGAAGTTGTTTAGGATTGTAATTTACAGTGTTTTGCTTGTTTTATGGATATAAAGCTTAAATCTTATAGTATTGAATATATATTTCAATTGTAACTTACGTTTAATGTTCTCCTCCATAAAGTGTATCATTATTGAGATGTCTTGATTTGAATTGATTTGTGATGCATAATTTTCATCCGCCAACCTAGCGATGTCTTAAACAATTTTATAGAGTTTTCATTAGCAATCACATATACCATGTATCTAAATGATCAGCAAATGATGAGGGTAGCAAATAAATTAACATGTGTCAGTTACTTTCATTAATGGTAAAATAACAGTTGTGGAGCAACCGAATAGTTCTATATCTTTTGCATAATAGAGTAGTAAATTTTAAATTGAACATGTAACCTATTTAATAAATAGCTGTGACTTTATCTTAACAAACTTGTGCCATACACCCACAACCTTGTTTTTTTGTTCTTTACTGCAGTGTAGAGAAGGTGAGAAGTTAATATGACCTCAAATGATTCTATTTCTAAGATATCACCATATCACAACCAGCATGAGTTTGTTTTTCAGTTGAATAACAATTCTTATCCTTAACAATTAATTAGTATTAATTTTATTTGATAAAAAAGTCTAAAATTATATCACTAATAATTGTATATAACTATATATCACTAACTTAAATTAGATATCTATTGATGACAATGCAAACATTGAATATTGCAAGAAGAAACAAAAAGAGAGCCGTCCAAACATAAACCCTGCATAAGTTGTATATATAAATAAATTATTAATAATTTTGAAATAGCTGAAAATTAATTAATATCTAGATCAATTACTGAAGACAAAAGAAGAACCACTCCATATATCGTTTTGGAAGGAATGATTTCTCTGCAGTCCACAGCTTAGACATTAGATTTGAAACCTCTCAGAACAATTAAATTAAAAGGAAAATGAAAAAGAAATCAATTGGGGGAGTGGAGTAATTGTTCTTTTAGTGCTTTCCTTTTCACCATATTCTTTGGAGATAAAAGAACTCCATATGAACCGGCTTTTAGAGGATAAAAGTTAAAGGCCCCATGAGAAAAAGAATTTTTATAACAGGATTTAGTCATAAAGAAGAATGATAAAAGAAATTAAAACAAAAAAACAAAACAAAGAGAAAAGTACTTTTCCAGCACTAAAGAATTCTCAGTTCACATTGGCATAAAGTTCAATATAATTAATCCATCACTAACCACATACATACCCTGACTGATTTCTAAAGCACCAATGTATAGGTTGAGAAGACAAATGTTGAAGTAGCATGTGAGGGATGTTCTAACGCTAACAACATAAAAACGCTTGCGCAGTGACTTGAGTTTCATAAATTCACAAATTCTCAAAATTGAATCCATGAATATCAAACCATGTCTAAACCAAAGACCATGATAAACACAATTATGCAGAAAAATTACTGCAAAAAATTCAAACACCAGGAATCTTGTGCTGTAAGAGTAGTTAGGATGTGCATATATGCTGACAGTGTAGGTGATAGTGAATTGCATCTCAAAATATTATATAATTTCTCAAACCAGATACATTAACTGATTCACATATTATGAATCCAAAAGTCCAATTAATAAAAGTCCAATTCCAATGATAAATGGTTAGCAAAGAAGTTTAGGTCTACCCTCTACCTCAACTAAAAGCAAGGCAATAGGTCTAGTAAGATTGTATTCAGCACCTGTTTCAGTATCCACACCCACAACAGTACCAATATGCCAAATCTAGATCACATCTTGAACTGAGCAAACGAAAAATTAACAAAAGGAAAAAAAAAGTGACAATAGCAAAATAAGAACAAATCATTACTTTGTTAATGTTCACCTTCAAAACATGTTGAGAGCAAAACATTACTCATTATAATGTCACCAATGTTGAAAAGCAATTTGTTAACAACTTCCTAGGCAGCAGGTCCATTAAGATTGTATTCACCACCTGTTTTGATATCCACACCCACAACAGTACCAACATGCCAAATCTAGATCACATCTTGAATTGAGCAAATGAAAAATGAACAAAAGAAGAAAAAAAAAAGTGACAATAGCAAAATAAGAACAAATCATTGAGAGCAAAACATTACTCATTTTAGTGTCACCAATGTTAATCACATTAGCACATTGATGATTGAACGTACGGTAGTCCTAAAGCGGAACAGCAGAACAGTTTCATCACTACTGCCTCCCCCTCCCCTGCCCCCAAGCCTAAAAAGAAAAAAAGGAAAAAGAAAAGAGAAGTCTGATTTGCATGTGCTTGTGTGGTAGAATTTTATTGAACTCCATATCTGACATATGGTTATACTTGGACAGGGCTTAGGAACCATACAGATCTTGGCAGATGCCTTGCCTAAGATTGTACCTTATGTCTTGATCAACCACCGTGAGGTTTGCTTTTTAGCAATTTTTTTAACGTATCATTTAAACCCAGCAATAAAAAATTCAATACCCTAAAGCACGAAAGAGGCAGTAAGAACTAAGAAGTAAAAAAAAAAAAAAAACATCAAGCAAAAGAATAGAGCACAAAAGGAATTGAGATTTAGAGATACCTTAGCAGCTTCTGTCAGTATTTATATATTGTGAAGAGAGGAAGACAGGAAGGAAGGAAGACAGAGAGGCTGCCATTAGAAGAGAGTGAGGCTGGCGTGAATTTAATGTGAAACAGTAGAACAAAAGGTGGGGAAGGGGAAAGAACTAAAACATGGGAGAATGTGTAACTGTTGAAGGGTAAGGGGAAAGAACTAAAATGTAGGGAGATAGGAGATTGAAACCGTGTAACAAAAGGAAAAGAAAAACAAAAAAGTTTAAAGCGTGAAAACAAAGGGTTTTACAAAGGATTTCAGTTGAAAAGGCTTTAGGTTTGGGCTCTATGGTAGAATTAAATTTAGAAGAAGTGGGCTTTATGGTAGAGATAGGGTTAGAATTTAATTTATATTTATCAGCATTTTAAAATTAATAAAAACTCTTTTAAAATTGTAGGACAAATTCAGAAAAGATGATGGAAATGACATGGTTGCTGATGTGGCTCAACGTGAGCGTAGCAACATTAAATGCTACGCTTCAGCTTTTAGTATTATATAGATTAGGTTTTAACAGAAAAATGCTAATAGAAGGTTTGATTTGTCATAAACCTAATGTTTAAAGAGTTAATTAATTGTTAAAATTGAAAGTTCAAGGACTAAATTGGCATCCACATCATAGCCCAAGAGTGGTATTTGTCAAACTCACTTAAAAAATAAAAAATAAAAATTTGAAAATCAGTATCTCAATTTATCTATATTAATCTCACATTGTGCTAATATATTATATGCAGGAGAAGGCAATGCAGGAACAGAATACCATTCTAGCAAATAAGGTGACCTGCTTTTTATGTTTGGATGTACAGAAAATTGCAATTTAGCTAATACACCAATTAATCTCATTAGGGAGTTTTGTTAATCTATTGAATACGAGAATAATGTAATCTTTCTCTCATTTTGAAAGGAGCACAGATGCAGAATTCACAAAATTAGGAAAATAAAAAGGGGTTTAAGACATTATCAAATTTAGCAAGAAGAAAGTCATCAAATTTTTAGAAACATGGATCCAATTAAACACTAAATCATCAACTTTAACAAACCCTAACATCAACAATTTAATTTAACAAAGACCCACTTAACAAACGCTAACATCATCACTGCAGAACAATGCATAGTTCAAGATATAAATTTGAAATTTGCCTGATATCAACAGTTCAACCCACGAACAGAACAACGCACAAAACAAAACCAAAAAAAAAAAAAAAATCAAACCCACAAACCAATTCAATCTCAAAAAACAATAAAGCTTCGATCTTTTTTAACAGTTTTATTAGAAATTCAATATAGAAACCAAAATAGAAAAGAACTTCGTCAAACCAAAGTTTCTTTGATTTTTCCCACTGTTTCTCAGCAACCAAACAGTTAACTTGGTACAAAGCAACTCACCTTTTTTTTTAGTTTTCAAAGACCGTGTAGACTGAAGGAACTCAAAGCTTGCTGTGGCTTGATCAATTCTTTTGGCGAAGGCGATGAATGTGAAATAGTGGAGACTCAGAGTGGAGACTGGGTGAGAGAACAGTGAGTGAGAGAAGAAGGTGAGTGACTGATAGAGGAGAGAGTGAGTGACAAAGTTCACTATGAGCGTGAGACGGTGAGTGAGAGAGCGTGAGACGGTGAGAGAGACGGTGAGTGAGAGTGTGTCTACTCTGTGTGAGAGAGGGTGAGTGAGAGTGGAGAGTGATCTGTGTGAGAGAGGGTGAATGAGGCGTTATTTTTTAAAAATAGCCTATTTGAAACCGAGTCTTAGAGACTCGGTTTTCTTATCTGCCACGTGGAAATCACCACAATTTAAAAATCGATTTTCTAAGATTCGGTTTCACTTTTAGCAAACCGAGTCTCTGAGGCTCGAGATCAAAGTGGCCAAATTCCACGTGGCGTGTCCACGTGGAACTCGAGTCTTAGAGTCGGACATGCCACGTGGAATTTGGCCACTTCAGAACACAAAAGCCGAGCCTCAGAGACTCGATTTTGAGGCCCAAAATCAAGTCTTTGAGACTCGAGATGCTAGTAAATGATAATGTTTGGGAACCGGGTCTACTAACTATATAGTTAGGATTTTATGGCCATTTGGCCATTTTGGCCTTCCAAACTCCAAAACCCAGAGGCAAGTCAGCAAGTTCTATCCATTAAATAAAAATAATAAAAATAAAATCACCAAACCCAACAGCAACCACCCCCATAAACGCCTAGCAACCCAAAAAGCACTGCACAAACCACCACCACCGCACCACAAAGCCCAACAACCACCCAAAAAAAAACTCAACAACCCACGCAAATGGCCAGTGTGACCACTCGTGACCCATCAACCCCACGACCCAACAACCCCACCAATACCCCGCAACCACTATTACTGTGCCAAAAACCCAAAAACCATGGCTACTATGCTGCAAAACCCAGCAACCCATGCGTATTGCCAGTGCCACCACCCATGACCCATCGACCCCACGACTCTTGACCCAACAACCTTCCACAAAACCCATCAGCCACAGCCCAATCAATTTGCAAACCCACACCCACCACAATGCCACCTCCACAATCCCCATCTCAAATCCCTAGTCACGCCGTTGGAACCCCTTAGCCTTGCATGATGCAGAGTCTTCTATCCTCCATTGCTAGCCCAAAAGATTTTTGTCAACGTAATTGGATGAGAGAGAGAGAGAGAGAGAGAGAGAGGTGAATAAAATAAGAGGGTAAAAATGATTTGCATTTTGTACAGTGGACATCTATTTTTAGATGTTACTATATCATTTTGTAAAAACTTAGCACATTGATGAAGTACGAGATGAGATGTGTTGGGGGTGATTTTGTGTGAATATATGTATTTGGTACTTTATTTTACAGACAACAGTTTGTGTCCACTACATTGAAGAAGGAAGAAAATCTATCATCCGAAAAGAGGTACCATTAGGCAAGGTACTCGAATTACTTGAAAAGGAGCATTCACATCCATGTGCATTTATGAAGCACATTTTCAGGCGTAGGATAGTGCATTACAATATCAAATGTTATAAATTGTGCTGGATATGGGGCCTAGGCCAGCCCAATCAGGGAGCCATTATGAGTCCAACCAAGCTTAAGGGAGCTTACTATTCCAAGCTATTACAAGGGATTAAGAAAACCGTATCATTAAACAACATTGCAAGTTCGCTTCAAGAAGAATTTACTACAACAACAACTTGATCAACTGAGGTACACATCCTAATAGTCTCCGAAGTACCTGCATTTTCACTCACACAAAGATTATACCACATACGGCCACTACCCCAAGATACTTGACATTAAGTCTAGTACATAAAACCAGATCATTAACTTGAGATTAATGCACAAAACATAATGGGCAAAATAATATCAGATAGAGAGAATCAAATTAAGGCTTAAGTTAGTCTAACCTCTCAAATAAAAGCTAAACTTCCTATAGGATCCACCCACTCTGATCTGGAATCTAATTTCAACATCAAGATGTCAATAAATTGAGATGTGGTAGCTCATGTACACAACAGAAAACAATCATAGTAGTCCTCACAGAAGCTTTTGTAAATAATAAGTGAAAACTCAGTAGTATCTTCGAAAACAAACTCAATACTTTAAAATAGCTCCAGCATTTCAAATATGCCGTCTTCAGCAATGCTTAAGCATAATAAAAGCAATGTAAAAGCCAACATATGTGTTTATACTATGCTCATAATCCCAACATATCAAGATTCTTCATCTCAAACTGAGTAAGTAAAAAGCAGTTTAACAGCAGTACACATATGTGATATGTCTATCCAATTCTCATCATCTTTTCTTAAAACCATATTTCTTACGTTCATAGAATAGGTCCGTTTTGGCACTCCCTAAATTGACAATTATTGATATTTATCTTTTCTTTTCTTTTTGTGCATAATATTTTCACAACACTTTCGTAACAAATTTTAATCGATTGGTTATTATTGGTTGTTATGGGTGGGCAAAAAAGTAATTTAAATGGTGGATTCAAATTAGAACCAATAACAACTTACCACTATAATTTGATGTGAAATTGTTGTGGATGTAGCACTTCTCTTAAAGTAATGATTATTTTCAAATATTTTTTTGCCCATAATGCAAGTTATGGCCTTATGGGTACAAAAATAGTCACAATAAAATCTATGTAATTGTTTTTTTTTTTTAATTATGTGATAAGTTGTTAACGGTAGATAAAAATAAAGTGATGTCAGTAATAAGTCTAAATAACAACTAATAACAACTTGCTACGTAAACTTTATTATGAAATTATTGTAAAAACATTGTGTCAATTGCACAATCTTTTTTGTTTTTAAAGAAAAATAGCCCTAATTTAATAAGTCTAAAAATGCAATAAAATATCATAATATTTTTACAAGAGTCTTTGTTTTTAGTTGTGGGTAGTCTAGTTTAATATTTTATTAATTTATTTAATTTTCTTATGACGTTCACACCTCATGAATTTTTTTTTCTAATTTGTTGCGACCTAATATAATTGTAATTAAAAAAAAAAAAAAAATCCCACCAAAACTCCTCTCTTTTTGGTCTTCTTTTCTTTCCATTTTTTTTTTCTTGTCTTTTTTCTCATCCACCTGTTTCTTCCCAATCTCATCAAATATCTTCTCTTTTCCTTTTTTATTTTTTTATTTTTCTTTTCCAATTCTTCTGTGAAAAAGTCTCTCACTGCAAGACCAAAGAAAACACTTGCATCTCTTCAACTTTCACAGAACAAAGTAAACTTCTGTCAGTCTTCACTCCGAACTCAATTTTCTGATCAGGAGTGTCACTTTGATGAACAATTTTAGGTGCAACAACCATAGAAAGAGTGAATAGTCAAACTTAAACTTACTGCTTTAGAAGAAATCTCATGCACCACTAGTTCAAGATGTTTTTAGCCACTGAGCTAAATTTTCTCACGCATATAACTATTTTCCAGGTCGGTCTACACTCTACAGACTCTATACATAAGAACTCATCAGATATCAATTGAGCCTTACAGCCAATTATTGAAGATGTAAAGCTCATGCTGAAGTTTCTTTTTTGATTTTTGGTTTTCTTTTTCTACATCAGAATGTAAAATTTCATTGCTCACAATCTTGTCATCGGCTACTTTTATAAGTCAGATAGGCTGATTTTGTAAGGCAGATAGTTTTTTAGGACTGAAAAAGAATAGTGACTAGGCCCATCAAGCTCTCTTTCTTATTGATTTATTTAATAATAATTATGATAATAATAATAAAAGCTCTCTTTCTTATTGATTTATTTAATAATAATTATGATAATAATAATAATAAAAGAATAACAATCACTCGGTGCACTAAATTTGAGCTACTGTTTCCTGACATTTTTGACTTGGGGTTGACGAATAGAAGAAATTGATAATTTTTTATTACGTGGTATGACCATACTATCCATTTAATTAACGTATTGGAGGTTGGGACGACAAGTTGTATTTTTCATTGATGTTCAAGTGAAAAAGCAACAAAGATAAGGACAACTTTACATTACAAAAGTCATTTCCAAGTTTGTATGGAAATAATGGAATAGAACCTCACCTTCGTGGAAGCTATTTGTTGACTCATGACTTGAGTCATGAGTCATGGCTTCAATTTGATATGAAGGTGCATGGAACATCTTGCACATCACTCACACCAAAATTGTCCATTATTGTCTGGAGTCTTTTACCATTGAATATCCAGGTACCCTCCACTAACTTTTCGATTTTTAAGTTCTTACACTCCACTAACTTTTCGATTATTTAATAAAGAGAAATCACTATAAGAAATTTGGTTATTTTTAACGGTTGAAACTGTTGAAAAAAGTACTAAAAATGGTCGAAAATAGCATTTTTGACAGTTGAAATAACCACTGAGAACCGCCATTAATAACTATGTTGAGAACTTTTTTCTATTGCCTATGCAACCGTTGAAAAAAAATGTTACACTTTTATCAACAGTTAATAAACGTCAAAGTATTATTATAAAAGTATGCTTCTTACTTTTTTCCACGTGCACTCAACTATTGGTAAAAGGTACCTTGAGATAAATTTCAACAGTTTGTAAACGTTGAAATAAGTATTTTCTTTAATAAAAAAAAATTTGAATGCACTCTTTCACATTGATCAAAATTTAATAACCTGATTCAAAACATAAACATAAACGCAATTGTTCAATTCCAAATTGAATTACAACAGCCAATCAACTACTCTTTTAACACAATGAAACAAATTGTACAAATCAATTAATCTTGGGAAGTATTGTGACTCAAAAGGAAACCGATGCATCAAATGAGGGAGAAAATTTGAGCATGAACGTTGCTGCTTCAGAAACCGTTGCGTCAATGATGGCATAGTTGTCAAAACGTGAATCGTATCGTGAATCGATTTTTGATTTTTCCGTATCGTGTATCGTATCGTATCGTGTATCGTAAGATACACAAACACTTAATAAAATTTATAAAAAATTATAGATATACATATATAAATGGTATATTCATTATAAATTTTAGGCAAAAATGCAAAACTGACCCTCTAACTTTCACCTTTTTTCATTTTAGTCCTCTAACTTTCAGTTTTGTCAATTCAGTCCTCTAACTTTCAATTTTTGTCAATTCAAGGCTCCGTTACAGCTCAGTTAGTGCTGCCGTTAAGTACCACTGAAACTACACCGTTTTGCATGTGTTTTTGTTTTTGTTTTTTTTTTTTTTTGTTTGTTTTTTAAATTTGGAATTAAAAGAAAAAAAAAAAAGAGAAAAATCTGGAAAAAAAAAAAAAACATTAAGGCGAGTTGCCATATTGATTTAGGGGAGACTAACACTATTCTCGCAGAGCGTAACAATGTCGTCGCGAGTGAGAATGCAACCTAGGGTTTTGGTGATGGAGAAGCGGAGGTTATCGCTGCTGGAATTGAAGCAAGTGTTGATCTCTTTGGTGGAGTCGGTGAGGAGCTTGGAGAGTTGGTGGGAAGGGAGGGCGGAGAGGATGGAGATTGCAGCGGCGGTGACGTCAGGGTCGGGGAAATCGAGATCGGAGTGAACATCGGTGATGACGGTGTCCCAGAGAGCGGAGGTGAGACGAGTGGAGTGGATGAGATCGAAGGCGAGCTTTTTGGAGACGGCGAAGGCAGGGGAAGCGACGATTTCTTCGACGGCGGATCTAAATTAACAAAACTGAAAGTTAGAGGATTGAAATGAAAAAATGTGAAAGTTAGAGGGTCAGTTTTGCATTTTTGCCTAAATTTTAAATATATTCAACTAATGACTCATTTATTCATCACTTATGTAATAATATTTAACAAGCTAACTAAATAAATCAACCTAGCATGTGTTTATAACATACACATTCAAATGGTTTAAATTTAAAAGTGATAATATATTACAAATGATCAAAAAATAATAATTTATTTTCAGCATATTGCCTAATAAACCCCATCTAAGTCAATACTGTCATCATGTTTATCATTTTGCAAACTTATTTCTTCATTAAAATTTTCTTCATCGTCATTAACATTACTATCTCTCCTTGTTCTTTTTATTTTAATAATTAAAAAAAAAAAATCTTCTTGGCATTCTAGGGGCTGTTTGGTATGGTTATTTGAGCAACACTTTTCAATATTTAAACAACATTACATGTATTTTCACACATTTTTTCATCCACACGTATTTTCAAAAAATACAAACAACGTTACTAGAACAACGTTACTAAACAGTCCCCTAGTTTCTTGGACTTATAACAATAATGACAAAAAAAAAATTTATATTGTCAATTAATATCTTATTCATAGTATAGAAAATAAATTTGCAAATATTAAAGTAAAGTGTAAGCGTGTATTGTGTAGTCTAAATTTTATAGGAAAAAGAGAGGGAAAAAAAACTTGTGAATATGTTATTTTATTAGGCCAAATTAAGTAAACTAATAATTTTGTGTTAAAAACAAGTCTAGCAACTTGTTAGATTCAAATAAAAGTACAAATTTTAACAAAAAATCTCATTTTAAAACATTTTTCTATGTATCGTACGATACGTATAATTTTACGATATGATACGATTCATACGATACGCACATTGTATCGTATGATTAATGAACACTTACGATACGCCGATACGATACGGAACTTTTTACACACGATACGATACGTATCATACGATACGTATCGCGTATCGTACGATACTGACAACTATGGATGGCACATCCATGTGAAACCGAAAATCTAATTAGTGTACCTGTTGACTACGTTTGTGTGGAAGTGGAACAGCACACTTTCAATGAGAATGCATGTGAGGCAGCACGTGAGTCACTTAATGCTCACATGGGGAGAACTTGGAAAAGAATAGCACGTGACCCACACTTCTCAACACATGCCCCTTCTGTGAACTTTGAAACTGTGGGTCCAAAGAGGCTATTCCAAGAAACATTAACAGAGAAGGATGACGGCATGGTGGATGGTTTCAGCAAGAGCAGGAAACGGGGCAAGAGTACAGCAGACAACCATGACAACGACTATACATCGGCGGAGGCTGATGACCAGCCTCGCCGAGCACAATGAAAATCCTAAGCTGGAACTGTCGTGGGCTTGGGAACCAAACGACAGTTGACGTACTCTCTCATTTAGTGAGGGAGAAAGCTCCTAATGTTTTGTTTCTCACAGAGACAAAGTAATCTGTGGCGGAGATGAGACGGATACAGGCAGACTTACCTTACCGCTGTATGGTAGCTGTTCCAAGTGTTCATAGAAGGGGTGGTTTGGCCCTTTTATGGATGGCAGATGTTGATTTGCATGTACAAACCTACTCACCACATCATATAGATGCTTTGATTACAAAAGACAATTCTTTTTGGAGATTAATGGGTTTCTACAGTTGGCATGAAGAGCAAAGGAAACATGAATCATGGCAATTGCTAAGGCATCTTCACTCTAGGAGTTCATATCCATGGCTATGTTGTGGAGATTTCAATGAAATTTTGTGTATGGAAGAAAAGCAAGGCCGATGCAGGATTTCAAGGAGGCACTATTATTCTGTGGGCTAGCAGACTTGGGTTTTTGTGGTAATATTTTCACTTGGGACAATGGAAGGTTGGGCGAGGACTTGGTGCAAGAGAGGTTAGACAGGGTGTGTGCCAATTTGGAGTGGAGAGACATTTTTCCTCATGCCAAAGTTAGTCACCTCCAAGTATCATATTCGGATCATGTGCCTATTCTAATATCAACAAAACCACTTAATCCTAGAAGGAGAAAGAAGCTGCCAAGGCGTTTTGAGGAAAAGTGGGCTACTCATCCTGATTGTGAAAAAGTGATCTGTGAGGCTTGGGGAGGGCCAATCTGAAATGGGAGTCCAATGTTTAGATTATTTGAAAAAATCAAACAATGTCGACATGCCTTGCTGGATTGGAGCAGGTCTAATTTTGGTAATTTTAAAGCAAAATTACATGAGAAACAAGTAGCAATTGAAGAGTTATCAAGGGAGAATAAGGCCGACCACATGCAAAGAATTAGAACACTGAAAGTATAAATTAACACTATTCTACACCAGGATGAACTCTTTTGGCAACAAAGATCTCGTTCCATTTGGCTACCTGTAGGTGATAAAAATACTAAACTTTTTCACCAACGAGCTAGTCAAAGGCACCGCAAAAATCAAATATCTGGTATTCAGGATGTAGATGGTAGTTGGAGTACATCTGAGGATCAGATTACACAGGTTGCAGAAAAATATTTCCATGATCTCTTCACTTCAGAAAATCCCACAAATATGGAGAGTGTACTAGATGTGGTGGAAAAGCGGTTTACAATGGAGATGAACAATTCTTTATTACAACCATACACAGCTGAAGAAGTCAGACAAGCCCTTTTCCAAATGCACCCATCTAAATCCCAGGGTCCCGATGGTATGTCTCCTTTTTTCTTTCAGAAATTTTAGAATATTGTGATATTTGATGTAACTGATGCTATCCTTTCAGTCTTAAATTATGGTCATATGTTGCGTAAAATGAATTATTCTCATATAGTGCTTATTCCAATAAAGAATGACCCATCACTAATGTCTGATTATAGGCCTATAAATTTGGCTAATGTTTTCTCTAGAATTTTATCTAAGGTGATTGCAAACAGATTAAAGCTTTTGCTGCCAAATGTGATATCCGACAACCAAAGTGCTTTTGTTCCAAACTGGTTGATCACTGACAATACCACTGTAGCCTATGAATTACTACACAGGATGAGGAATAAAAGAAAAGGCAAGGTGGGACAAATGGCGGTGAAATTGGACATTAGCAAGGCTTAAGATTGGGTTGAGTGGGGATTTTTGCGGAATATAATGCTAAAGCTTGGCCTTGATCGTAGATGGGTAGATATGACCATGGAGACAATTACTACGGCATCTTATTCAGTCCTTATCAATGGAGAACCGAAGGGTTTTATTACTCCCACAAGAGGAATAAAACAAGGAGATCCACTTTCCCCATACTTGTATCTCCTATGTGCTAAAGGCTTATCTGCTCTATTGAGGAAAGCTGAAGAGACCCGGGCACTTAAGGGTGTGTTGTCCAGCCGACAAGGGGTATGTATTTCCCATCTTTTGTTTGCTGATGATAGTATGTTATTTTGTCAAGCCACAATTGAGGAGTGTCAAAGATTGTTAGCTATTCTGGGCAAATATGAAGCGGCATCTGGGCAGGCAATAAATAGACAAAAGACAACCTTATTTTTCAACAAGAATACAAGGCAGGAAGTAAGGAATGATATTCAGCAAATGTTGGGGGCTCGAGTCATGTCAGAATGTGAGAAGTATTTGGGTCTCCCAATGCCAAGTGGGAAGTCCAAGGTGGGAACATTTAAAGAGCTCGAAGAAAAAATAACGAAAAGAGTGTTGGGGTGGAAGAAGAAATTTATTTCTAAGGCGGGGCGAAAAATCCTTATCAAAACAGTGGCACAAGCCATCCCTACATACTCTATGAGCTTATTCAAACTCCCACGGTCAATTTGTGATAGTATCAATTCCTTGGTTGCTAGATATTAGTGGGGTCAAAACGGGGAGGAGAGAAAAATCCATTGGATAAATTGGAGTAAACTATGCACTTCAAAGAAGAAGGGGGGAATGGGTTTTAGGGACCTTCATGCTTTTAACCTTGCAATGCTCACCAAGCAAGCATGGCGCCTAATTCATAATAATGGATCGCTGTTTTTTAGAGTATATAAAGCAAGGTATTT
The DNA here is from genome assembly GCA_030021035.2 of Notholithocarpus densiflorus. Classification (NCBI taxonomy): domain Eukaryota; kingdom Viridiplantae; phylum Streptophyta; class Magnoliopsida; order Fagales; family Fagaceae; genus Notholithocarpus; species Notholithocarpus densiflorus. The sequence continues at coordinate 22,804 of JARYZH020001423.1, forward strand.
CCCGAATACTTCCTTTTTGGAGGCAGAGCTGGGCACTAATCCTTCTTTTGTGTGGCGCTCCTTACTGGCGGCTAGGGATATTATTCATGCAGGATCTAGGTGGACAATTGGAGATGGCAAAAATATTTCTATGGCATCTCACTCTTGGCTGCCTCACCCACCAGTTTTCTTGAATACACCCTCACAGGATATGAAGGTGGCGGATTTAATTGACAATGACACCCGGCAATGGGATAGGGGAAAGCTATTTGCTACCTTTGATAGGAGAACATGTAAGACCATTTTAGCGCTGCCCCTTACTCAACAGAATTCCCAGGATCAGCTAATATGGAAGGAAAAAAAATCACAAAGATTTACGGTCTACTCGGCGTATCAAGTAGCTCTTCGTTTAAAACATCCAAACCAAGCTGAACACTCATCGGCGCATGCACATGGGTCCACTTGAAGGGGGATATGGAAGCTGAAGGTGCCACCTAAGGTCCGTACTTTTCTATGGAGGGCATGTACAGGATGCTTACCCACAAGGGAGAACCTCCACAAAAAACGGATCAGCGAAGAAGAACGATGTGAGCTGTGCTACCACCATAGTGAGACAACAAGTCGTGTTGTGGGAATGCCCAATGGCACGTAATGTATGGGCTCTGTTTAAAGGGACAATCCAAAAGTGCAGCAATGAAGCAGGTGACTTCTTCCTTCTGTTCAAAATGTTGCAACAGAAGCTTTGCTCTTCTGAGTTGGAAAAGTGGGCAATCACGGCTTGGATGATATGGAATGCCAGGAATAGGTTCTATTTTGAGCAGACACAACTACACCTGAGGTGTATCTTTGACAACGCAATGGGCTTATTAGAGGAGTATCAATGCCTAAGTGCAGCGCAAAGTGTGAGGGAATGAGTTTTCCTGGTACTGTGCATGGTATTGGTCATTCTTACTTTACTGGGACATCACAGTTTGCATACTTGTTGTTGTCCCCCAAAACTAGAGTTATCTAGTTATACTTGTATACTACTTTATCTTTATCTTTAATGAAATTTCTATCGTATTTTGCTCAAAAAAAAAAAAAAAAAACATAACTCAACTACTCTGTCTATTGCCCTTTACATTTTAAAATTTGAAATATGAATCACTACTTGCTACACAAAACCTGTTTTGAATAGTACACTTAAAAGTATTTACAATAGCCAATCCTTGTACACTAAAAGGTATTTGGAGAGTTCTTGTTTGCGACATAATTTGCTACATACCTTCATCAAGATCATCACCACCTTCATACCTTCTCAAGGTTCTACTAGCATCAACAACATCCTCTTTGTATTTCATGGAATATTGTACTTTGCATTATTTTCTTGTCACTTCAAACGCCAGGGAAAAGGAAATATAAGGATCGGGTGAAGAACACGAACATCTCTCTAAGATTCTGTAAGCCAGTAAAGACATTGTCAATTGGTCCAGATAATTAATTGTGGTTTAGATTTCTACAAGAAAAGAATTAAGAGATTCTGATTGAATAACCAAAAAGCAAAAGCAATTCAGTAAATAGGCACTTGGGGGGAGAAGTAACTCATTGATGTTAGAGACATTTCATGGCTGGTAGAGAGTGGGGAATATTTTGTCTCAAATAGTTGTATGCCATATTTCTGCATTCACGAAAAAGTAGAATAATCACCAAAAACTTAAAGAAAAAAAATTAAGCATACAAGAATCACAATTTACAAAACAGACATCCTACATATTTGTGGCATTGGGAGGTAAGCTATATGGAATTTCACCCTGAATGTTATTGTAGCTGACATCCCTAAAGAAGAAACCAGAATAAAGAATTATATAAACAATGCTGGTACAACTTCAATAAGAGATAAATATAACAAGACATATTCACTTGCAGGTGTTTCAAATGATGCAGGTTAATAAGCTGGCCTCCAATAGGTTTAGTCCTTGAATTTTACTGCACAAAGGGTAGTAGAACATGGAAGGGTAAGGTTTTGGGCCTTTTTGAAAATGTGGCATTGTTAATAGAAAAATAGGTTAGCTAAGTGCATTACAGGCATATAGCAAATGAATCAAAACATGACACTCATGTCCATGACTCCTCACATAGATCCCCACCATCCACTCCCCATCCCTTAATATACAGCCTTACCTACTTGACCATTGACTACTGCTATTTCAAGGCAGTTAAGCACTTTCTCAATTTAACCTATAGCTTAGAGATCTTAACAAAATAGGTCAGCTAAGAGGAGCATATGGATGCTGCACATTAAGTTCAAAATTTAGAGTACTCAGTATAACATGCTTAGCCTAAATTTATTTTTTCTATTCTTTTTTTTTTTTTTTGGAGGGGGTGGGGGTGAAGCTATGAAGAACTTACAATGGGGAGCAGATAGGACAAGAAAGAAATATCCCGCTTAAGAAAAATTTCACAAGAAGCTCTCAATACATTGTTCAAAGGGCGTGGGGTCTACTCAGACAAGGAATTCCTAGTGACAAGGCCGACCAAATACAAATGACAAACCAAAGGATTTTAATACAACATTTAAATTACTTTATGGAAACATGAAAAACAAGGCAACCGGCCATAGACTTGAAGCAGACAAAAAGAGTTGATTGCAGGTTGTAGTTTATCCAAATTAGTCATGCAATTGATATGGAAAAAAGATGCTGGAACACTAAACTTATCAGCAACTTATTTTCAAGAGAAGACATAGATGCAAATTTGGATATTCCTCTTAGCAAGAGATAAAATAATATGGAGTTTCACACCGCATGGTCGGTTCTTGTTTAATTGTGCATACAGTGTGGCTAGTGAGGCTAAAACAATAGGCAACAAAAAGAAACCGTTTTTGGTCAGCACTATAGAGGACCAAAATTTTAAGAATCACATTAAAGTCTTTGCATGGAGGGCATGTCATAATGCAATTACCAAGATGAGTATTGTCAAAAAGCTGCCGGAACAATTACATTAATAAATTCAATCTGACCTGCTAAAAACAATCAAAGTAGCATCATTACCTCCATCATTCATCGCATTAGTTCTTGAGTCAAATCTATCCTTTGGATGGGGATTCTGTAAATTTATCAAACATAACTAATCAGGGCAAAATCTGATTTGTTCTAAAGAACTAAAAGCTTGATAAGATGAATTAGAGTTGATAGGAAAACTACTAGGGGCTTAGGGAATGAATAACAGGGTCCCCATAATAATAATAAAAAAGAACAAGTCAATCATCCATTGATTGTACAATAACAACTCAAGTATATGTTAGGTAAAATTTATTTCCCCATGAAGAAAAATTAACAAGAACAAGAGGCCAAAAAGGGGGGGAGCAGAAGAAATCGATTATGTTAGCAAGAGTTGTAACACAATTAAAATAAATAGTTGTTAGCTTATCAAGCTGGGCGCCCCTAGTGTCAACTTCTGATAAAAATTAAATGTAAAACGTCAAACTGAACTGCTTTTAAGCCAAGCTCAATTGTAACTTTTCTATCAAGTTTTCAATTATAAAAGATAGTCAGTCATCAACCAATTAGCTATAGCTCAATTGGCACTTCCTCCACTCATAATAAAGGGACGGAGGATGAGGTCTTACTGGGTTCGAGACCCACTGGGTGTGTGTGCGTGTAACTTACCAATCAAAATAGATAGTCAGTCATCAATAACCTGCTATTCATAATGGGTTTTCAGATTCTTGCATTAGCAATGAAGCTTCCAAGGATTAATAAAGTGCCTAAAAAGGATTTAACTTTCAAGGGAAGTATCACACCCGTGTTTTCTAAACAAAAACTTATCATAAATCTCTCACAGTTTGAACCATCATCCAACTCAAGATACAAGTTTACATTCTACAACTATCATTGCCATTAGAATCATGAATTCGTGATTCAGCCAACAAAAAATAGAGTATCTAATATAAAAAATGCAAGTCAGTTTCATCATCAATGCTCAGTACCATATATTGCACATATGCTGATAATTAAATGGTAAGAATATCCTTCTACATATTCAATCTCAAGAATTATTTCATAAAAATTAACAAAATTCATTATTAAAGCACATTTGATGGGAACAAAAACAAGCAGCAAACCAAACCCCAATATCAACCACTCACTAAAAATTAACAACAAAAAAAACTACAATGATCACTGATTCGGCAGAAATAATTAATAATAATAATAATAATTGAAACATGGGATTAGTTATGGAACAGAGAACAAAAATTAGAAGAAACTTACTTTATTAGCTTGACCATCCTTTATAGTAGACTCTGAAACAAAACACAAAGCCATCTAAGAAAGATACAAAAACCTATATAGAGGCATATACTCAGGAAGAGGGAGAGAGAGAGAGAGAGAGAGGAAGTGAGGGAGAATTTAAATTTTCACCCTAAAATTTTCCCAGGAACCAAACCTTACAATTTATAAACGAAACATGAAAACGCACCGAATTTGCCTCCATTGAAGAATCGAGACGAATCTGGCAAAATGATCTTCGTGTTGCAGTGGCGATTGAGCTTGAAACCCTAGAAAATTGGGGGAGATTAGATGAGGCAGGGGAAGAGTAGAGGAGTTGACGGAAGACTTCGACTTCGACTTCGACTTCGACTTTGTGAGTGACGATGAGACAGAGCCACCGCGTTGAGAGACCAATAGCTATGCGATTGCCATGACCTAGAGCTTCGAAATTTTCATGATTGAGAGCTATGAAATTGGCTTTGAAATTTCTAAGTCTTGTGTGTGAGAGAGATTTGAGCTACTAGAGGGAAAATGAGAAACTGTGAGAGCTATCTATAAAACTTTGATTTGTTGTTCTGTAGGCTGTCGCTTTATATAAGTTCCATGTTTCTAATTTTCACCGCTAACAACCGTAGAAACTTAGGGGTTTTATTGACATTTTTTAGTAACTTTAGATAATAAAAAAAATGTTGAAAAAACTTTGTTCACAATATTTTCATAAAAGTAAATTATAGACTTTATAGTTGTTGTGTATGAAAAGTTCTACCTTTTTTTCATTATTTTTTTTTTATTGCTACTCAAACGATTACATTAATTTATTTTGACTGTTATCTTATTAATCTCTTGTTAATTAACCGAGCTTACACCATAAATTTCTTTCTTTTTCATGTATTTTAGCATACCCATTGTTTTAGTATTAAAAAAAAAAAGAAAAAATAATAATAATTAAGGACTAATATAACTAACCAGGCACTGGGGAGAGATAAAGAGACATAAAAATATTGTGAATTATTAAATGAAGCGCATTGTTTCACTATTATCAAAATAAAATATTTGAGATTGACAAAACATTTGTGAGAGAAAGAGGGGAGTTTAAGGGGCCACCACCATCACCATGCTAGCCTCCTACCATTATGAAAACACCGAAACCCCTATAGGTTTTTTTTTTTTTTTTTTTTTTTGGTGCTTCTTACGATAAACTCATTATTAACAAAATTCTATAACAATTATGATATAATATATCTACAAAATTTTTCAAAATTATCTTATATAAAACATTACAATATTCATGGTAGATAAAAAATCTATGGATACAATATTATTACAAAAATGTCACAAAAAATTATGTGACTGTTTTTTTTTTTTTTTTTTTTTTTGAAAAAAATCTATATGACAAGTTGTTAATGTAATGGTAGATAATAAAAAATTAATGTCAGTGGTAGGTTCAAATAAGAACTGATAACAACTTGCTACGTAAAATTTATTATGAAATTATTGTGAAAGTATTTAATTAATTGCACCTTTTTTTTTTCTCCCTAAAAAAAGTGCACTTTTTTTTGTTTCTAAATAAAATAGCACTAATTTAAAAACTCTAAGTAGGCAATAAAATATCACAACTTTTCTTTAAGAGACTTTATTTTTAATTCTAGTTTAATATTTTATTAATTTATTTAATTTTCTTTTCACGATCACAGCTATTGTGAATTTTTTTTTTTAATAATTTGTTGTGACCCAATATAATTGTAATTGTTTTTTAATATAAATCCCACCAAAACCTCTCTCTCTGGTTTTTTTTTTTTTTTATCCAAGCGTTTCTTCCCAATCTTATCAAATATCTTCTCTACTCCTTATCTTTATTTTCTTCCACCAATTCTTCTGTGAAAAAGTCTCTCACTGCAAGGCCAAAGAAAACACTTGGCAGATTTCTTCAACTTTCACAGAACAAAGTAAACCTCTCTCAGTCTTCACTCCGAACCCAATTTTCTGATCAGGACTGTCACTTTGGTTGCTTCATTTCATTTCCCAAATTTCCTTCTCTCCCACGAGTGAATCATGTCAGTAATTGGAGAGGCTGCTCTATCAGTTTTCTTTGAGGTGCTGTTTGACAAGTTAAGCTCCTCTGATTTGTTGATGATCTTTAAGCAAGAGCAAGTTCATGCTGACCTCAAGAAGTGGAAGACAACGTTGCCGAAAATCCGTGCAGTTCTGGATGATGCAGAGGATAAGCAAATGACAAGCAAGTTCGTGAAGAGCTGGCTGGATGAGCTGGAAGACTTGGCTTATGATGTGGACGACATCTTGGACGAGTTTGCTACTGAAGCTTTGCG
>JARYZH020001424.1:0-29330 GCA_030021035.2 Notholithocarpus densiflorus
CTCTTCCTCTTCCTCTTCCTGACCTCCATTATTGACTGCATCTACCTATTTGCTGGCTACTACTGCTACAGTAAGTGCACTCTAACATGTCTTTTTCTTATTATTATTATTTTTTTGCCTTTTCCTTTTCCTTTTATTTCTTGTCTGAAGTAATAGTTTAATTAACACAACGAAAGACAATAAGCTCTTCCATCTTTAGTCTCCTCAACTAACAAAGAGACAAAGACTGAGGGAGGGCTGTACTATTTGTTAACATGATCTATGAAGCACAGGTGTGTTTTGGGTGCGGGTGCGGGTGTGAGACTTGGCAATTTTTGAAAAAATAGGATGCGGGTGCAGCGATTAAAAAATTATTAAAAATATTTTTATTTATATTTTCTATATATTACTAAGTATAAATTATAAAATTATGTTTTGAAAATACAATTTTATGATTTTACAATTATAATTGAAATTATATTTTTAAAATACAACTTCACAAAATATATGCAAGACTGTGTGTACACTTCACACTTGTGTTTCATTTGTACGCTAAACTAAATAAAGCCATAGTGCTTTTACCATTCTTACACACACACCTCATCAATGAATGCTGAGTAGGACCCACTCTCCTCAAAAAGTCCTTCCCATAACTCATAACAAAACGCACACCCACTCCACATCTGACATCACTCTCCTCTTTCCAAAACAAAAAAGAAAAATCTTCCACTCTACGAGGAAAGAAATGTTTTCAACGCCTCCTTTAAAGTTCCATCCTCATCCTTCACTAAACATGCCCATGGAAAACTACTCCTTCAGGACCTTCACTTCATACCTTGACTCCGACGAATCCTCAGCAGCATGAATCAAGGCCGATTTCGGCCTGTCTCGGCCGTTTCGGTCGTTTTGGTCTCCGACCGATACGACTCGATTCTGGCCGAATCGGAGCAAATCGAACCTGAGTCGGCACGAATTGAGCCGAGTCGGCGCGAATCTGAGAAAAAAAAAAGAGCTCAGACGCGGCATCGACGCGCGGGCAGCCGCGTCGGACGCCACACCCCGCGTCGAACTCCGGTGCGACACCCTCCCAACCGCATCCGTGCTTCATAGAACATGATCGAAAATGATACAGACTTCAAAAAACAAAAAAGGGATAAATTTAGTTTGATATCTTCCATTAACAGCAAGGACGGACCAGGTGGGGGCCTAAAGGGGCCTGGCCCCCCCCTGACCTTTAGAAAAAAAAAATTTAGTAGGAATATATGTATTAAAGTTAGATACTCACATACAACTTCGGCCCCCCCTTCTCCAAAATCTAGGCCCCATCATCAAAATTTCATCAAATCAACCCAAAGAGATCACAATAGTCAACAACCCGTAACAAGAAAAACCTTCAAATAGAATAAAATTTCGGTCTAAACAAAAAAGCATACATAATATAATCATACCACAAATCTAAAATAACAAAACAGATATCACAAATTCCCAATTTTACCCATTTAAATTTCTCTCCCCCTCAATTTCACTCTCTTAACTCTTATTCTTCCTCCAACAACCGTCGTTTTTTACCTGAATCCTTATGCTTCTTCAGTTCTTCTTGCTTGGACTGTCATACTGTTATGGTTGATGTTGTCTACTATTTGAACAACAAAAATCCTCCTTTATTTTTTTCTTCTTCCTCTATTATTTTCTATTTCTCCACCAGCCCACTGTCTCTTTGTTTTCTCAAGAGGTTTTTTACTTTCCCTATATCTACTTTAAGCTTTTGGTCAAAAATGTCAGACACACGTGGTTTTTACTATTGTATTTTGTCCAAGAGTCCATCTACTCTACACGTGGGATTCACTTCTCCACATCTTTCTTTTTCCTACCTTTTATCTATTTTGTTTTTCATATTAATGAGTTGTGATAGAAATCAAAATGTGTCTTGTGCAATATATTATTAAGTTAGATATATGAATTTATGGCTTAAAAATAGATTATATGAATTTACATTTTTTAAAAGCTCTTAATTAAAAAAAAAAAGTGGGGTTCTAATTTATAAACAAATTAAATATCTCTATATATAAAAAGAGCCAATAAAACTCAATAAACAGTATTTTAAACAGTATTTTGATTTATTAAGTCGCCCTTTTTTTTTTTTTTTTTTTTTAAAGTTTTGAATAGTTGTTACAGTACCAATTTGGTTCGTTCAATTGGCACTGTAGCTACAGTGCTTTGGTTTTGTCAACCTCTACACTGTTGTTGCTTTCTTTTCCTTTTTTTTTTTTCACTACTTTCTTTTCTTTTTTCTCTGCTTTTTAGGGGGGGGGGGGGAATATCGTCCTGTCCACTCTTTTATTTTATCTTTTTTATATATAAAGTTGTTAGTTAACACAATAAATTGTCATAATATTTTTACAATTGTTGATATGTTAATTCCTTATAGGTTAAAATAAAATATCATACTAGAATCATCCACAACTAAAACTAAAGGTATTATGAAAAAAAAAAATGCTACATCTATAACATTTTTCGCAACACTTTCACAACATTGTTCATTAGGCTTTTTTTTTTTTTTTCTTCACAAACCACAGTACGTCGGTTTTGGTTGTTTTGTTTTTGTCTTTTCTTTTAAATATTTATATGTGTATGTACAGTTACACTGACTTAACAAATTCTTACAATATTTTCACAATTATTGACAATTTGCATTGTTCATTGGCCATTTTTTTTTTCACAATATGCTGGTTTTGCTTGTGCTTTTAAATATTACATGTGCAGACACAATTACACTAATGCAACAAATTTTTACAATATTTTCATAATTATTGAGGTGTCAATTTTTTAAATGTCAAAATAAAATAATAAAATAAGAGACTAAGACCAATCACAACTAAAAATAAATGTATTATGAAAATATTATAACATCTTCTTCTTGTCACAATATTTTCACAATCACAAGATCTCAGTTCCTTATAGATCAAAATAAAATAAAATAAAAAGAAATGCTATATCCATAACATTTTCACAATAATTTTGTAACAAATTTTATGTGGCAAGGTATTTTTGAAGGATAAAAAAGTGATATCAGAAGTGGGTTTAATTTAAAATCAATAACAATTTGTCATTTATAATTTGTTCTAAAAATATTATGGATGTAGCATTTCTCTCAAATAAAATAAAAATATATCTATTCGGATTCTAAAAATAAAAGTATTGTGAAAATGTTTTAATATTTTGTTGTATTCTTAGACTTCTTTTTTAGTATATATAGTCAAATTGGGTGAACCAAAATTCACTGTACATTTCACGCACAATTTTCTTGTATTGTCTTTTTGTTTGTTTTTTTAATGCATAATTTTAAAACCAGTAATAATTTTTTACCTAAAATTTGTTGTAAAAATGTTGTGGACGTAAAAATTAAATAATAAAATATCAAACTGGGACCTACCATAGCTGGAAATAAAAAATATTACAAAAATGTTGTAACGTTTTGTTATATTCCTAAACTTCTTTTTTGTGTGACATTTTGTTGTGTTCCTAGGTTTCTTTTTTTGTTTATTCAAATTTAGTAAGCCAAAATTCATTGTTTTAGGCACAATTTTCTTCAGTTGGCTTTTTATTTTATTTTTAAATGCATGGTTAAAAGTGGTTAGCCCAATTAAAACCAGTAGCAATTTACCACTTAAGATTTATTATGAAAATATTGTGGACGTAATATTACTCTAAAATAAAATAATAAAATATCATACTAGGACCCACTATAGCTAGAATAAAGGTATTGTAAAAATATCGTGACTTTTTGCTGTGTTTCTAAGCTTCTTTTTTGGTTTATTCAATTTGTTGAACTAAAATTCATTGTTTAATGCATAATTTTTTTAGGTTGATTTTTTTTTTAACACATTGTTTCAAGTTTTTTTTTTTTTTTAAATAAAAAATAAAAGCACACACACACACACATATTGTTTTACACACACATAACACACACACAAATTGACGAAGTAACACTTTCCTCCTTTATGTTCGGGGTAGTTGCATTCCCCCCTAAACTAAAGTTGAATAATTTCATCATTTATATTTTGTAAATGAGCATATACCCCTATTGCTTCTCTTTTAGTTAAACCCTAACCATGGGCGGCTCCACATTAAGCTCAGGGGGTTCAAATGAACCCCCTGAACTAGCCCAAAAAATATATATTATAATGTAAATTTTTTTTTTGACCCCTTAAATAAAAATTTAAACACCCTAACTCTAAAATTTTGTTAAACACAATTGAAATAAGTTTGAATCTGATGCTCTTAACAATATCTTGCCTTTTTAAACATGTGAGGGATTTCATAATTTGCTCAAATACCAATGGGCTTGGTCTGCGATCGAATGCTATAAAAGATATGTGCCCCCTCATCCTTCACCAATTGGTGGTTGGATGGATTGGTAAGGCACACGGTCCGACAAGTGGTATTAGAGCCAAGGTCATAGGTTCGAGTTGTTGGAGCTGCATTGTGAGGGAGGGATTGTGAGGGATTTCACAATTTGCTCCAATACCAATGGGCTTGGTCTGCGATTGAATGCTATAAAAGATATGTGCCCCCTCATCCTTCACCAATTGGTGGTTGGATGGATTGGTAAGGCACACGGTCCGACAAAACACACAAAAAAGTCCAATAACAAACTAATTTGATCTAATTTTTTTTTAAATTTTTAAAAAACCCAACAACAAAAGTATAAATTTGTTAATCTTAATTCTTAAACCTTATAAAAAGCTCATTTAGATCTTAAAAAATTTGAAATCAATCAATCAAATGGGAGATTAGTGGATGAATAATTGTTTGACTATGTATATTAAAAAAAATGTAACTGATAGAATTGATAATGAAGATATCATGCAACGATTTCAAAATATGAAACTTCAAAGAAGGTAATCGTAAAACTTCTTGAATTTGGGTTTTTTTTTTTTTTTTTTTTTTAATGCCAATATATTCAACTTCATTTTTTGTTTTAGATTTTATATAATTTATGTTTCTCATTGAACCCCCTAGAAAATAATCCTAGAGCCGCCACTGACCTTAACAAAATTTTATAATTCCTAAAATATTCCATTGTGCAATGTCTAATATACTCCTACTAAATTTTAATGTCCCAAAAATTTCTTTGTGTATTTTGAATTTTATGTGGTAGACTGGTAGTCATGCTTGAAAAGTTAAAATGATGATATATGATGTTCTATTTGTTACCTAGAGAACACTAATTTATTAGGTTTGAATCTTCTAGACTTATAATTTTATCTAATAGAAACTTTGATGACATATGTCTTTGTTATTTTGTTCTTTTTTTAATTTATTTTCCTGCTTAAAAAGGTATTCATTAAAAATAAGTAAGCTAAACATCGTAATTAAACTCATAAAATAAGATAATAAAGAATGAAATATGAATAACAAAATCTTCATTGTAGATGATTGCAAGTATTTAATTTAATGAAGATCTTCAAAAAATTGTAGCATATATTATCATTCATTGCGAAAATTTAATATTGTAGAAAGATGATGACATTCATTATCATTCTTTGTAGCATTTTTTGGTGAGTAGATATTACATTTAGTAAATAAGTTCTAAGAAATTGTCATAGTACATAGATATTCAAATAGTTATTTTAAATTTAAGTACATGACTTCATACTTCTTCAACAAAAAAAATCTATATTAATTTTCTCATTGAAGGGCTAGCACGTGCCTTGCACGTGCAACCCACACTAGTAATGGGCAAGACTTGGGTACAGTATTTAGGTGCTTTTTCTTAGGTTCCCCTCTTAAGATTCTGCCGTGTGGATTTTTTCTCATGAGAAGGAAGTGTATTTTTTAGTTAAGTAGCCACATGGCTAAATCTTAAGAGGGGAACCTAAGGAACAGCACTTAAAGTACTGTATTTAAGTTTTATCCCACTAGTAATATATAAAGTGATAACTCTAAAAGGTACATTAGGATTGATTGGTACCTAAATGTATCATTTTTTTTCTTCTTAACTAAACTTAAATGACCCTAGTATGAAATTGACCTTTTTACGGCCCCTCTTAAGTTCAAACCTGGGTCCGTCCCTGATTAACAGGAAGATAGACCAATTCGGAGAAGTAGCTGAATAGAAGATTATTTGCTCTTCTAGGATTAATATATTAGGTCCAATTCCGTAGCCTGTGATACAACCGAAAGAGCCACCTTCGTTTATCTATTGTACATGCTCAGTAGTCGTTACAACATGAAGGGATAGATAATAACAATTGTTGAGAACTGATACTGATACAGACAGTTTGCAAATATGATTATTATATTTTATTATTAATTTTATCTGAACTAAATTATATCTGATTTTGATATTGTATTATTTATTTATCTATTGCAAGGAAAAAGAAATATGGGCAGAGAGAGAGACCAATTTTGGGCATATGCTGTGAAAGTAAATGGTCGTTTCAAATGTAATTTTTGTGAACAAGATTTTTCAGGAGGTGCATCAAGGATTAAAGCACACTTGGCCGGAGTTCCAGGTCATGACATTAAGGCATGTAATGCTGTGCCTCAAGAAGTTCAAGTAAAAGCTCAAGCAATAACTCAAAAAAAGAGAGAAGCTCAAGCAACTCAAGGGACCAGCAAAAAAATTAAAAGTGCATCAACCTCGGCTTCAAAATTAAAAACTAAGGTGAGAAAAATTGTCTCTCAAGTGATTATCTAGTCCCAATTCTATACATAGTTATTATTTCTAATAAAACCAACGCTTTTTAATTAACCCTTTGCAAACCTTTTCATACTATTTTCTCTTTCCAGGATAAGGAAGGACATATGGCGGAAATTTTCCTCAATGATGTTGTGGAAAGACTAATAGCCAATGCGTTTTCACTAATTGCCACTGAGAATATCGGTTTTGAGTCGAGTTTCAAGGTGGAGTTGAAAAATCTTCTTGAAACATTATTCAAGATTAAATTCTTGTTAGATGATGCTCAAAAGAGGCAATCAAGTGATGAGTCTATGAGGATCTGGTTAATGAAGCTTCGAGATGTAGCTTATGATGCTGATAATGTGCTAGACGAGTTTAGGCATGAAAGTTTTTGGCAAGAGGTACAGACTCAAAATCTAATGGTGGATCAGGTGCGTAGCTTTTCATTTTGCAATCCTGATAAAGTTAAGACTATCAAACAGTTATTGGATAAAATTGTGCATGATGTAGCTGGCTTTGGTCTTAGAATGGAGTTGGTGAATTCAATCCCCAATATTAGCTCGGACATGAATATAGACCCCCTCCTCGATGATTCAGAAGTTGTAGGAAGAGAATACGATGTCACGAAAATAGTAAACGTACTTATTAGTTCAAGCAATCAACAAGTTATCTCTGTCCTCCCTATAGTGGGTATGGCAGGTCTTGGAAAGACAGCTTTAGCAAAACTTGTGTATAACAATGAACTAATAAAGAAACATTTTGATGTACTAGCATGGGTAAATGTTGGTATAGATTTTGATGTTGAGGAGATTTTAGGAGAGATTCTTATATCTCTTGAAGAAGAATTGAGTGATTTAGAATATGATAAAATACTTCAAATATGTGCAGAAAAGTTGAGGGCAATAAAATATCTTCTCATACTTGATGATGTGCAAGATGAAGATCTTGAGGAATGGGATACTTTAAAGGGTTACTTGTCAAAATTTAATTCAAGTACTGGAAATAATATTGTTGTTACAACCCGTAGTGACAATGTGGCTAAAATTATGGAGACTCATCCAAAACATCAATTGGAAAAATTATCAAAAGATGATTGTTGGTCCATATTCAAGAAAAGAACATTCACAAATGGAAGAATTCCATTAACTTTAGATTTGGAGGTTATTGGCAGGGAAATTGCTAAAAGATGTGGAGGGGTTCCATGGGCTGCAAGAGTTTTAGGGGGAACAATGAGCGTTAAATGTGATAAAAACAAATGGCTAGAGATTCAAAATAATAAAATTTGGCATTTGTTGAATGAAGATAATAGTGACATCTTTCCTGTGCTTAAGTTATGCTATGATCATCTTCCAACACCATCTTTAAAACGATGTTTCGCATATTGTGCAATATTCCCTAAAGATTATGACATGAAAAAGGATGAGGTAATTCAGTATTGGATGGCTGAAGGGTTCCTTGAACTAGCTAAAGAAGTTAATATGGTGATGGAAGATATTGGTAACATGTATTTCAATATTTTGTTGGCCACTTCCTTTTTCCAAAATGCTAGAATGGATGATTACGGTAATGTTATTAGTTGCAAAATGCATGATTTGGTGCATGATTTTGCACTCTCAATATCAAAATCTGAATCTCTAATCTTGGAGGGAGATCCCGTGGAAAATGTTAGTAGCATACAACCTTTATTTGTCCGATTTGATAGCAAAATAACACTAGGAACTTCATTTAGTGGAGATGGTTTCATAAAAGTGCGAACGTTAATTTCAGAAAATTTCAACTTTGACATTATGTTATCAAAATTTAGATGCTTACGTATTTTAAAATTATCAAGCCATGGGTTACCGGATTCAATTAAGCAATTAATACATTTGAGGCTTCTTGACATCTACCAAACTAGAATTAAGGAAATACCAAAATCTATCACCGAACTCTACAATTTGCAAACTTTAAGAATTGAAATATGGGGTTATGTCGAACAGTTCTCTCTTCCAGAAGATCTAAGTAATTTGATTAAGTTAAGACATATTCATATTGATAACACCATGTCTTACCATAAAACTCCTAAGAATATGAGGTGGTTGACTTGCCTTCAAACCTTGCCAATTTTTATTGTGGGTTCAGATGAAGGTTATCTTATTAAAGAATTGGGACCTTTAAAGAATCTCAGAGGAAAAATAAGAATAGAGAATCTAGATAATGTGAAAGATGAGGGAGAAGCCAAAAGTGCAAAATTAAATGAAAAGGAAATATTCAACTTGCAATTATTTTGGCGTTGGAATAGAGCAGAAGAGGACAGGTATGATAAAGATGAAAAGGTGTTGGAAGGCCTCCAGCCTCACCCAAATTTGAAAAGCTTAACAATCAGATCCTATGAAGGAAAGAAATTCCCATCATGGGTTGGTTCGTCGCTATATCACAATTTGATTGAGATCAATTTGAGATATTGTAGTGAATGTGAAGAAGTTCCCACTCTGGGGCAATTACCCTGTCTTAGGGTTCTTGAAATAATAGGAATGGAGAAGGTAAGATGTATAGGAAGTGAGTTATACTTTTACAGTGATGGGAGTTACAGAAATACTGCTACATTATTTCCGGCATTGAGAATACTCAAATTGGATCGCATGGATAGCTTAAAAGAGTGGAAGGATGCAAAGGAGTTGACAAGCGCAGGTGAGGTGTTGGTGGTGTTTCCTTGCCTTGAGGAGTTGATCTTATCGGACTGTTGGAAACTGAGGTATTTGCCAAGTGTCCTATCACTTATTCAACATTTGGAGATTAGATGCTGTAAGAATTTGAAATCAATTCCAGAATCACTGCACGCCTGCGTTTCCCTTCGGAAGTTCATAGTACGGTATTGTCGTAAACTGAGGTATTTGCCAGGTGTCCCGTCAGTTATTCGACACTTGGATATAATAGGGTGTGGTATTGAAGAACTATCCAGTGGGCTACAATTCTGTACATTTCTTCAACATTTGGAGATTAGACACTGTTCGAATTTGAAATCAATTCCAGAATCACTGCACGCTTGCGTTTCCCTTCGGAAGTTCATAGTACGGAATTGCCGTAAACTGAGGTATTTGCCAGGTGTCCCGTCAGTTATTCGACACTTGGATATAATAGGGTGTGGTATTGATGAACTACCTAGTGGGCTACAATTCTGTACATCTCTTCAATATTTGTATATTGAGGACTGTCCGAATCTGAAATTAATTCCAGATTTAGGAGAAGTATTTCATTCTCTTATTAATTTAAAACTTCGCAACTGTCCTATATCTAGAATTTATTTAACGCCGAAGCTTCCGTGGCAAGAGGACCATTTAAAGACTTTGGTAATCGGTGGGTTTATTGAAGAGTTGGATGCTTTCTCGATTCTGCGTTATCCTTCCATTCAATACTCGCACGCGTCCCTCAAAAAGCTAATATTGTTTGGGAGGCCTACACTCAACTCTCTCCCGAACGAAATTCAACTCTTCACTGCCCTTGAAGAGCTGCGGATACAGAACTTTAACGGAATGGAAGCTTTGCCTGATTGGTTCATCTATCTTTCTTCTCTTCAAAAGCTGTCTTTTAGATATTGCAAAAAGCTGATGTATCTTCCCATTCTACACCTCATCGATTTAAAACATCTGCACATTGCTTATTGCCCCAATTTAGAGAAAAGATGTGCAGAAGAGAGCAGCGCAGAGTGGTTACAGATGCCCCATATTCGAAACATCAAAATCAATGAAAAATACATCAAAGGGAAGGATTCTGAGGACTCTGAAGACTTTGACGACTATGACGACTGTGAGTATGACGACTGTGAGTATGACGACTATGAGGATGAAGTATCTGACGACTATGTTGACTCTGAAGATGATACAGATGATTAGTAAGTGTACTTATACCTGGCCTACAAGTATATTCCATTTCCTACTCTTAAATGTCACATCTTAATATTTTAGGTTAATTATAAAAATAAATATATATATTTTAGATTAATGTTTCTTGAATTAATTAATAGAAATTTATCTCACCAACCACTCTGATTACTGGAATGTTGCAAAAAATCTTCAACTTTGCACTTCAAAAATGCATGTCGTCCTGGCAATTATCAGAGCCTGCTTTTTGTCCATTTAAGATAACATACATACTCGTACTTTTTCTCAGCATTTCTTGTAACCTTCACTTCTTGGTGTCAAATTGATTATGTCCATTGATGAAAACATACTCATTCTTTTCAATTTCATGAGCTGGAATTCTAATATAATACATGGACCAGTTCTTGTTTCTAGGGCTTTGTAAAAGATGGAAAATAGATTTTGTTAATTTGGGCTTGGTCATAATTCCTGTGTTTATTTGAGTGAATTTATTGTGGGAAAGTGGAGTTGGGTTGCATAAGAATGAGATTAGACAATGGGTGGGAGAAGGTCTTGCAGATTTAAGTTTTCATGTTTGGGTTGGAAGGTCAGTTTTACTGGTCCATGAAGTTATGTGATCCCCAGTTCTCCTAGTGGAAGCAAAGCTTAAATTTCTTATAAAGTTTTACACAGCACTGAAGGTGTTGATGGTTCTAATATATTTATATATCAGTTTTAGCTTTTGAAGGTTTCTAACACATTTAAATTTTTTTTGGCTAACTCATGAAGCTTGCAAGAAGATTCCATCTGGGGAAATGATCAAGTTGATGATAACTGATACCGAGGTCCTTGAGGTCTGCTTTCTCTTTACCATTTCAGATGCGTGTATATAACTGACTTCTTAATTGGTGCTTTGCGTGATCCAATTCAATTTATATATATTTGTACAGTGACTGGGTTCACGATAGTAAACTCACTTCAAAAAAACGGATACAAACAAATCAATGGGAAAAGCTAATAGAATTAAGAAAATCAAACAAAGCAGTACAATGCGTAAAACTCCAAATGCGAGACCATTCAAACAAAGTCCTAGTTAGCAAAGATTTCAACAGGTCCACAGTTCTTTCAATGTCCTCAAATGTTTGAGCATTGTGTTCCTTTCAGGTTAACCACATAAGACACGCTAGAACCATATTCCAAACATTTGAAGATTGAATCCCCAACCAATTCCATCATGCAGAAAGGAGAGAGACTACTGTCTTCGGCATCACCTACTGAGTCCCAAACAAGGAGAAGACTTCACTTGACAAGGTATGGACAAACTTGCAATGGAGCAATAAATGATCTACGGTTTCCTCATAACACTGACATAGGCAACACCATTTAACAAGAGGCAAGTTCTTCTTAACAAGGTTATCTATTGTGAGAATTCCACCTATTGTGCATATCTACGTAAACAAAATTGTTAGTCTATGTAAAGGTGTGTAGGTCAACTCCAAGTGTTCATATGTCACCAAATCAATATATAGTTAGATTGAGTAGTCAGATCACTGAGTTATGGTTTGACACTCTTTGACTTGAAAGTCATTCTATGCGTCTGGTATTGTTCTAGCTTAACCTGAACAAATGTCCTTTGCTTTCTCTCTTTTAATTGCTGACATGTATATATTAAACTAATTGCTAGGAGCATGGGATGTTAAAAAACTAACAAAGCTAACATGTGGACACTAGGGACAACATATCTATTGTGTAAATAGAGTACTAATTAAATCTGATAAGTATATCATTCATGCCAATTACCCCCTCTTCACTCTCACTTTTCCTACAACATTTTATAACTTGTTACTTAGCATCTATTCATCTTGATATTCTGATATATATGTAGTTTTCACGTGTTGATGTCATTGTATCAGTGTTGTAAGCCACATGTAGCACTTAACAATTCTTCCAATGTAAAAGCCACCAAAAAATTTCTCATTTATCAGAGGATATTTTTCCCAATGTCAAGGATACTTCACATAGCACCCATTTCGGAGCCTAATTTTCCTTTTGTTACCTGAGCTGTTCCGCCAGCTTTGACACGTATATGTCCTTAGTTGGAGACAATAAATTTGATGATGTTGGAGCCTAATATTCTTTTTGTAACCTGAGCTGTTCGGCCAGTTTGACACCTATTTCTCCTTAGTTGGAAGCATTAAATTTTGATGATGTTGGAGCATTTGCAGAGGAGCTGTGGTAACTTTTCATCGTCTTAAGAACTAATATTTTAGAACAAGAACTGCTACTACTTATCTGCAACGATGGAGGTGCTCCCTTTCTGTGGAAAGCTAGATGGAAGTATCCTGGAATGGTTGTTGAAGCCGGATGTTTTGTTTCTTACTGGTCGCTTTGCAAGGGACATGGAATCAGCAAGAGTGGTCATTGGTAGAAGATTGTTCATAGTCCAAGAATCACAATGGAGGGAATTTAAAATTGATTCCAATGAAATTGTTTCATAGAAATTTGTGAGTTCTCTCATTCTCGTCTTTATTTCTTTTAATTTCTCTCTTCCAAGAAAACCTATTATGAATCCTTTCCTTTTGGTTCTAACATTTAAGTTCGCATACTCTTTACTAAATTTGTTGTTCGTATACTATTTACATATTTTGGTTATTCTTCAATTAGCAGTCATGTACTTCAACACAAAATGGTCCAAAATTTTCCCTGTTCCAAATATCCAGATTAACTTTTGATTCCTATTCTATGCTAAAAATAATCTAAAATTGGTATTTTTCTCAAATGTCCTTTTCTCCAACATTTCAATTTGGAATAAAGTAGTTTTTTTTTTTCCACTTACCATATTTCTTATTCACTTATTTTATAGCGCGAACCCTTCAATTTTAGTTTCAAATTTGTATTGCCATTTAGAGCAACATGTTTTACTGCATAGCATATGTAGACTTTCAAATTTTTGACTTGTCAGTTTTCTAATTATTAGGGCTTGTTATTTGTACAATGTTTAAAAAGATAATATCGCCTTCACAGTTAGGTGTATCTGAATCTTAAGAGAAAAAATGTTGAATTTATGACTATGATTTCTGTAAGCCATAGCTAGCAGCACTTGACGGACACCCTTTCAAAATAACATTAATATTATAAGAATTTCGTTAGTTGGCCGGTTGCGGAAGAAATTGGGAAACTAGCATCTCGAGTTTCTAAAACTCGAGATTCAACTCGTTTTTACTATTACATGGACAGAGTATTCCACGTGGATATCGAGTTTTAAAAACTCGATTTATGTTTAACGTTTTTTTTAAAAACTCCCTTCTAAAACCAAGTTTCAGAAAACACTCCACACTCACGCTCACGCTCAGACACTCCGCGCTCTCAAACTCACCCACTCACTCTAAATTTTGAAAATCACTCACTCTCACACCCAAATCAGCTACCCTGTTCTCGCAGTCTCCGCGGGCTCTCTTCTGCTTTGTTTATGCTCTTCGTTCTTCATCTCACTTGCTAGGTAACAATTCTCCATTCCTCTTTTGCTGAATTTATGTTATAGATTTGGGCTTTTTGCATGGTGGGTTACACATTGTTAGAAATCTAAATATTAGAATTGATTTTGACTGAAGGACTTGTTGCTGCTGTTGTACTTGTTGCTGCTGTTGTTTTTGTTTCTAGGTTGCGGATTTACTTGGGTTTTCAGTTGCTTTTGATACATGCCCATTTGGGTTTTTTTTGAAATTGCTTTTATATTTGTAGACATAGATGTCACTGAAATCAGAATGTCGTATTTTTTTTTTTTTTTGGGTGGGATTGAGAATAAATGGATAAAGGAATCATGATTGTGTTTATGTGCTTTTAATAAAAATTCAAATTTTAATTTTCTTTAGTGATAAAAAGCTTAATGGGTATTCCTTGCTATGTGTGTTGTTGGATGGCCAAATAAATCTTGAAACATATATTAAAGTTTATGAACCAAATATACGGTTAAGTCACTGTGACATTGTCTTTTGTAGTTGGATTTTAGCATCTTTGAGAAACTTTTGCTGTGTATTGCATGTGACTTGTTCATTTGTCACATTCTTTTGTAATATAAGTCATGTGATGGGGCTTGCAACTTGTTGCAATTTCAATAATGTTCTTCAAAGAGCCTTATAGCTTGGTTATTTCCCATACCTTTATTAAACTAAGGAAAAATAGTTTAAATATATAAATGTTGACCGCTAGAGTATTGACCGAAATTAGTTGAAACTTGGATCTTTTAATTAGTGATATATATTTGTAACCATTGCTTAAAATATTAACTTTTGTTTAGGTATAGTGTAATTAGATAGGATGCTGTTCAGGAATGGACTGTTTGGTAACTTTCTGAATAAATTACAGAATGATTTATCAGTGAATTAAGCATGGAATAAAGAGCAAAGAAGTTTTTGTTGCACATATGAGCTGATACATACCATTAGAGATCAATTCAAGCCAATAAATGTATATTGAATTTCACAATGACTTAGGTGAGTGATAATACTTGGGGTCAAATAGGAAGGAATCAGATATAGGCAGTAGGCTGTTTAACCTTGGCTTGTTAGTTAGTGATCCACATTTTTCTTGAAAAGATTTATGTCACATAGGCCTTTATGGGTTTCGAGCCGATATGATCTTTAATGAATTATGTTTCTGTTCCATTATGATTATGTATACCAAATACGCCGTTGTGATTGGAATGGTATTTGTATCTTCTAGAAAAACACTAGGCCCCAAAAGTTGATATGGGCACTAATAGAAACAAATAAGATTTGAGTTTGTATCTCATCAGATCAGATGCCTGGAATTGGAATTGGTGAGTAGAAATACTAATAATAAATGACTCTTGAGGCTTGTTTGCCAAGTTAGGCTTAAAAGGACAAAGGGAAGACCAAGAAGTGTGTGATGCCCCCAATCCTCACGAGGGTTCCCTCATTAGGGCAATAGCCATTTTTAGTTGGTATCAATCGTGAAAAGGTATCAGGCTTTGCCTCTTCTAGTCTTCTTGGCAGTAATTGGGTTCGGTTGGGACGTATCGTCACATTTCTTTTTATTTGAGAATCTGTTTAACTACTTGTTAAGGGCTTTTAGCTGGCAATTCTAAATGTAACTTGTGACTCTACTAGTACATCCTAGACAACGAAGCAGTTCTTATCTACTATTCAAGTTGTTCAATAAATGTCTCTTGGTTTTTTTCATGATTCATTCTTTGTTTTGCTTAAAATTCATATTTAGTTATGCAATAGCATATAATATATATTACCTTCTTAATTAAAAGTGACAAGGAAATATATACCAGTAAAGGATCTTGAAATTGAAGTGTAAAATCATCTTTAAACTAGTACAGGATTTAATTTTTGCTGGATTAGTGCTTGGAAAAGGAGTAAGGGTGGTAGATTATATGTCGGCATTATGCTTTAAAGCTTGTAAAATAGTCTATCATGACATAAGAAGTATATTCTTTGTATGGTCACTGTGTATAAGTGGGTTTCATTTTCTGTATAGTTTCTGGAGCCTTTGATGCCTAATCTCATAGCAGGTTGAAGAGTAAAAGCACAACACTAGTACATTGTTGATAATTTATAGTTGAATATGAGTTCTTCTTAAGTCATATCTGATTCCTTTCTTTCTTTTATCAATTAATATTGAAATCCAAAATCCTGTACCTTCCTATTTGACCCCAAGTATTATCACTCACCTAAGTCATTGTGAAATTCAATATACATTTATAGGCTTGAATTGATCTCTAATGGATTGTTTGAGTTATTTGGTATTGTTTTAATATAATTTTTTGGTGTAGAAGTAGCTATTAAAGTCCTCGAGTCTGAGCGTGTAAATCCAGATATGTAGAGAGAGTTTAGGCAGGAGGTCTTTTTAATGAGGTGTGTCGAACCGTGTTGTTTTCCATCAAATTTTGACAAATCATATATGTTCTTCATATCTTGTATGTTGAGGTTGTGTAATTAGGCTTAATATAATTTTTTGTGGGCATTAGAGTTATTTATGAAGACTTAATTCTGTGGATAAACATGCAGCACAATAAACATAAACATAGCAGTGATTGGCAGTGCCTAAATTCAAATTCAAATTTAAAAACAAAAATCATACATTTCAACCATGGTATAGAGTTGTACAGTTCAGAGGTGGGTGGGTTTTGAGTTCAACTACGGTGCTCATTCTGTTTTTGCACATGCACGTTTACTAATATTGGGTTAGCTTTATTTTTTTGGGATAACTATAGGAAATTCTTTGATGTTTTAATGACAACCTTGAATACTCACTCTTTATTTTTTATTTTGTTTTACTTTTTTTTACTGTTTTAAATGCTTTTTCTTCATGATTTAGCTGTGAAATTTCAAATCCATCTCTCATGTAGATATTTACATGTGTATGTGTGTGTGTGAGAGATATATAAAGACTCCTGGTCAAATCCATTAAAGCATATTCCATGTGTATGTGTGTGTCAGAAAAGGCTAGAGAAATAAAGGATTCCACTTGTATTGAGGTATTATTTTTAAAAATAAATTACCAATTACATAGGAACAGAAAAGATCAAGGCTGGATTGAATCCCTAATTTCAGCAAAGTACTCTATTTAATCCTGAGTTATAGATGTACTTCGTCTTGCTTTCCATTCTTTTAGCATACTTTTTTAAATAATGTCAATAAGCTGCTCTTCAGTATAGATTTTCCTTGCATGTAGAATAACATTCCTTTGCCCCCACACTATTAATGATCTCACAGTAGTACTCTTTGCAGTATGGAGCCTTGGATCGATGAGGAGCCACAGATCTTGCACCCTGGTCCGCTTGATGAGTCATTGTTGAGGCGACAAGAATATCATCGATCAGAGGACATTTGGAATGGCGAGGTGAAATATCTAGTTCTAACAACCGCTTTAATTTTTACGTTGTCTTTGACTTTTAGTTAGCAAGTTCTTTCAAAGTTGTATTTGTGGTTCTAACAACCGCTATAATTTTTATTGATTTTCCAGGACCCGGGCCCACTTACATGCCGTGGTCGCACTAAAGAGATGGCAAACATTCAGATGCAAGATAATCGAGTGATTGACATTATCAAGTTGCTAAGGCTGGAAGGATTGTTTAGGGCCCCTTCCAGAGAGATAGATAATTGCCTAATATCGGCCCTAGTTGAGCGATGGCGGCCGGAGACTCATACATTCCATCTTCCACATGGTGAGATGTCAATCACCCTACAAGATGTGGAGGTCATTTTCGGACTTCCTATAGACGGTGAGGTCTTGGTTGGGCCGACTGCTGTGGTGAATGGGAATTGGAGTCAACTGTGCATGGAGTTGCTTGGTTTTACTCCGGCGAATGACGGAAAAACTTTGGTGGGGCAAAGAATTCTCGTTAGCCGCCTTGTTCAAGCCATTGCAGCGCCACTGCCTCATGACGCAACGGAGATGCAGATACACCAGTATGCCCGGTGCTATATTCTAGCACTGTTAGGGGATAAGCTTTTCATAGACAAGTCGGGAGATAGGGTGCATCTGATGTTGTTGGCGTTCCTGCGGAACTTTCGTGATCCGCCACAATATAGTTGGGGTAGTGGTTGCCTGGCCTGGTTGTATAGAGAGTTGTGTCGGGCAAGCGAGAAAGGGGCATCGCAGATTGGTGGGGCGTGCACCTTGGTCCAGTATTGGGCATGGGCAAGGTTGCCATTCTTGTGCCCGAGGATAGAGCCCCCACCTGGATGTGATTATGGCCCATGGCCATATGCTCCACTTGCATTTAAGTAAGTATTTTCTTGATATTTAGTGTGTTACGCAATGTACTCTTCTTAGTAACTAAGTGGTATTATCTTATCTCATGTTATTCGCTCGTAATTGTAGGTGGGTGCGGGTGCCAAACTCGAAGAGTAGGCCATCCGGCATGGCCTTGATCCACTATCGCGAGCAATTAGTTACAATGAAGCCGGACCAGGTAATAATATACAAAAATTCTGTTTGGTTATGCTAATTTTCCGTAAGAATATGATTGCTTCATCCTTTAACATATCTTCCGTTTTAATTTTTGTTTTTCCCTTTATCTATGTATTCTCCATTGTTTCACATTTTAAGATGCTATGATAATTGTTTTTTCTTTCGGTCCTAGATTGTGTGGCAGCCATACGAGGCAGACTTCGGCCACCTTCCTGACTTCTGCGTTGCAGGAAGGGATACGTGGACGACAAGGGTGCCGCTTGTGCGTTTTTGCATAGTGGAGATGCACCACCCGGACCGTGTCCTTCGGCAGTTTGGGTTGGCCCAGGAGCAGCCTGATGATGTTGTGTACGATGACAGACTGCATAGAATAGACTTGCGTGGGAAGGTGGAAAAGGATTGGAGGGAGGAGCATGGACCGTATATCATTAGTTGGGATATGAGACAAGAACGAGTTTGCCATGCACCTCCTCAGACTGGTGAGATGCCCCACGATCATGCCTATTACCGCTGGTACCGTCCGGTCACTCGAAAGTATGTCGACCGTAACAGCGCTAAATTAGATATGATGGTAATGTGTTCTAATTAGATTTTATTGCCTGCTTCGTTTTTGTTGAGTACATGTATGAACATATATTAATAAGTACTAATAAAAGACTTTTTGTTTTGCATAGTATTCTAATAAACTTGTTAGTTCTTAGTTCATAGTTGAGTAGATTAATAAGTACTATATTATCCATTCATTAATTGATACATAAATGTCTCAAATATGATTGTACTGGTTCTTTCTCCGTTGCAGATTGAAAGCCATTTAGCGCTGTTGGCGATGCTTCCTGAAGGTAGCCGAACTCACAACCATGTCCGGCGCATCCTAAATAATATGGCTGGGCTTGGTGGTGGTCCTGCAGCCGATGACCAGGCAAACAATGAGCATGACACTGAATTAGCAGCTACTGCAACCCCAAGCACAAGCGCAGCACTCGTAAGTACATCGACCCGTGGTCTGCGTGCTATTGCAAGTCCAAGTACAAGCGCTGGTAGGGGCCGTGGTCGGCCTGCTACAGCAAGCCCAAGCACAAGTGCACCTAGGGGCCGTGGTCGGCCTGGTACAGCAAGCCCAAGCACAAGTGTACCTAGGGGCCGTGGTCGGCCTGCTACAGCAAGCCCAAGCACAAGTGTAGGTACGGGCCGTGGTCCGCGTGCAACAACCCCTCGGGTTGTAACTGCTCCTTCTTTACCTGCACCCATCTCGCACGCATCTCCTCAGCCCGAGGTCCATCCACCCATCCTAGATGCATCTCCACCCATGGTAGATGCATCTCCTCAGCCCGAGGTCCCTTCACCCACCCCACCTTCGCAGCCCAGTTTTGATCTCGGTATTAATTTTCAGTTGACCCCTCCTATACAGCCCGAGACACCCTCATACCCACCCACCTGCTCCAGTGCACCCACTATGCCCATAGACCCACCTACCTCATCCTCATCTGACCCTCTAGGACCTCCGGTTGGGATTGACACTGTACAGCCAGCTGTTGATGTACCGGACGAGCATCCCCCTCCTCAGCCCTCACCCCCACAAGGTAGACCGCAACGTGCTAGAAGAGCACCCACTTGTGGGACAGGTGGACACAAAATAGGACGTGCAGGCAGCTCTATGGTATGATAACATTAATAACAATGTAATGATATATTTTGTAGTTCACTTTATTCTTATCATTACACCGATTATTCATTGTATGCATCTAATGTCTTTGCAGCCTAAGGATGATGCCCCGCAGCCTCCTCCCCCGCCCAAACATTACACAAGGGTTAAAAAACGCAAAATTGGTGAACCTTGAAAAAGAGGTTTGTTAAAGATGTATGAAAAATGTAAGAGCATACTAATTAGAATAATATCATATGAAAGGGTACGACCTTGTATGACATTGTGGGGCTCTTTGTGTGTCTTTTTCTATAGGTACTAAACTTGTCCGTAGTTTGTTTAAATTCTATTTGTTAAAGTCTTGTATAAAATGATTTATAGGTATATATCATATCTTACACAATCCTTATGGTATTTATTGTGGCTGTCTTACCATGTACGATTGCTTGTTCAGCTCCTTGGAAATTGTAAATTTGCTTAACTCTCTTTCCTCCTTGTTTTTGGTGGGTTTTAATCCAAGGTTGATTCCTTGCAGTTCTACTCCTATTTGCTGCTTTGCTAATAGTCATCAAAAGGGATAAAGAAGGATGTATCCCATAATTCCCATCTTCCTGAGGAATTAACTCCCATCAGGTCAGCTATATCTCTAATTTATACATTGCATAAGTGACTAAAAGATGGTAAAATTCTCTAGGTTGTGTTCATAATTTCTCTTGTTCTTTTCTTCTTTCATTTATTTGCTTCTTTTTCTTTTTTTGGGGGGGGGGGGGGGGGTAGCCTTAATGTAGTTAAACGGCCTTGAATCTATGGAGCTGACATGTGGTTTATGTCTCATCGGAATCATAAATATATAAATGACAAGATTCTGTGTAAGGTTGCATAATAATCTATATGTATATTGTAAGGTTGCATTTTATGTTTGCACAAATGCGTAGAGTTTTCAGCATCTGTTGTGTATGTGTATATAAATATATGTATATATATATATATATATATTATATATATATATATATAAATCATTGTTTGATAAGTAGCTTTTCTTGTACACTATCGGTGACTCTTACTCTTGACCAACAAAAATATATTTGTGTGCAAACCTTTTTCTTTTAAATACAGTGTTAAGTTGTTTGCTCTTGTTAATTTGTAGGGCCCTTGCAGATCAGTTGGAAGGCACCAAAGAGGAGGAACATAAAAAGTATCGCGGCATGGTGGTAGAATATATTATGGTACATGGGTTTTGAAAGAAATAAAACTTTTATCTAGGACTTTTCCCCCTTTTTGTTGAGAAAATTGATCTCACACCCTTTCGCCATTATATGGTGTCATTTAATTAAATTTCGTTAAGAACTCTATCTTTGATATATGGCTCTACGTTTCAAAGGATCATCTTTCTCAAGTATGAGGAAGGGTATGGACACCTAGGTGAAAGATCATCATTTTTAGCAGAAATAGAAGTTACAGCCTCCCAAGTAGGGGACACAACACACAAGTACATGCACAGTATTCTCCTTTGTGATGTTTCCTTGATATGTAATGGAGGTTTTATAGCACATAATAGAGAGAGAGAGAGAACCATTCTTGGGAACTAAAGTATGTGAAACTAAATGAATATCAACAACTTGCAAAATGTTTCTTTTGGAAATGTTAATAAGAAAAGTAGCTTGTCTGGATTTTTTTTTTTTTTGCGTGTTGGTTAATGTAGTTTCCATAAATAATGGAAAACTCACACTTTTTTAATTTAGTCTCCTTGTTGTTTTTTTTGTAGGTGGAAGGAGCCTACAAGGAGGGTGGGAGGGGTCCAAGTATTTGGAATGCTTTTTTCACACACTGAGGGTAATTCTCTCTCTTCTTTTTAACAAGCTTATAACAAATTCTTCCATGACAAGTTTTGGGTTGATGCGGATGAATTTTATTTTCTGCATTTTTTTGAAACTTATTTGTCCGTCCTTTTGTTTTGTTAGGAAAGATCATTGACAAAAGCAATGGTGATGTGGCAGTGGATCAATATCATAGATACAAGGTTAGTAACAATGTATTGACTGACTCACAGTTATTTTATTCCTTTGTGGTTGATTGCCCTTGTAGTGCTTATATAGTAATTAGCCCCATTTTAGAGTACTAACTATAGCCGACTGAATGATTAGGAATGAAAGAGGTGCAAATTATATTTCATTTTGGCTCTAGACCAATTCAAGTTGAACACTAGCATAAAAGTTCCTGGTTGGTTGTGTCTTCATTTTCTTATTTAATTTTTTGTTCGGGGCTTATTTATGATTTGGATTCTTAATTTCATCCAATTAGTTAGCGCAGCCTTTCTCCAGGCTTACCTTATAGAGATGAACTTGATGGTCAACTATAATCTACCCATATAGGAATCAGCCTAAACACACTGTAAACAGAATTTACATCATAATGTCCTTAATGACTTGAGAAAATGATTCTGATCAAGAATGTGATATATTTAAACAGAATTTGATACCTCTCTTTTTAAAAGAAAGGAAAAAGAAAAAAAGAACTTGAGTAGATGTGTTTCTCCAATTTTGTAGGTATATAGAGATTCAGAATCAACACCAATGGTTTGCTGTGATGTTTGCCAGCGTTGGCTGCATTGCCAGTGTGATGGCATCAGGTTTCATTCGTGCCTCTGTTCTTTGATAGACCTAATGTGTTTGAACTATATTCACATGTTTTATTGCAGGCTTCTGAGGATGGATCATTATTAAAGATTGGTTACCATGATAAAAGTTTGTGATAATGATACTTCTTCTTCCCTATTAGGTTTTGTAATTGAAATCTACGTGAATATTGCTAGTTTAATTGAAATCTGCGTGAATATTGCTAGTTTTGTCCAAGTCCTTTTTCTGCTTTGGTGCCCTGTTTATTGGTACTGTTCACATTCAAAGTACAGCACCTCCCTCTTCACAACTTGAAATGATATATATGTTGAAACCCATAAAATTAAGGTTCTTTAATTTTTTATCCATTAAATAATCCTTTAAATCCAACCTCAAAGCCATCAGAACAGCTGCTGCCATTGAATTCCGGCATCATTCTTTCTTCAATTAACAAGTCTCATGCTTTTCTTTCCTTCCCTGACCGGTTAATTAACCTACAAATCCTACATCTCTTCTACAATCCTAAGCCCTAAAATAAAGTTTTTGAACCCTAGCCCACTACAAAATCAATAATAAGCTGGTTTTGAGTGCTGTCTGACATTGGTGAAGGAAGATGACTTCCTCCTTTTGGGGAAGGCCAGGGCTTAGGGAAAGAACAAAAAGGAAGCTGTTTACTTACAATAAGGGGAGGCTATTGACACATTATCAAAGAAGTTAAAGTTATTTTTATTTTTATTTTTTTAAACAAAATTTCTATTAGTTTATTGAAAGATATTGCTAGTAGTTGCATGAGAGTGGCTAACGGCAGCTCTAGCAATCTACAACAAATCAAGACATGCAATACCACAAACAATCAACTGAAACTCGGTTCAACTGGAGGAAGTTACTTTTATTTATTTATTAAATATTTATGTATGTGTGTGTATAGTTTATTTGACCCTTCTGAAGCAGGCAAATAAAAAATTAAGAATTAAAGGGTTGTTTGCAATAGTTAAATGTTCTGATATTGCACCTTCTTTATCTGCTATCAAACAAGAATGTGACGATTACTTGAACATATCAGATCAGTGAGGAATTTTTGATGGAATCTCTCATTTTCTCCTGTTTTTATTAGCTCTTATGTTTCTTGCATAGGAGTAGCATATATTGAACCCTGACCTTAGAAATCCCTCCCAATATAACTGATCTGACCCTTCAAGAAGTAAAACCTTTTTTTTTTCTTTGAGTTCTAAAGTAGGTGAATTAGTTCTTAACTTTCTGATATTAGATTGCTGATGACCAGAAATAATGTATTGCAGCGATGAAAGATATCTGCAGTTTCAAGTGGATGGAAATCTACAGTATAGATGCCCCACATGTCGTGGGGAATGCTATCAGGTTTGGCTGAAAAGAGAGTTCTTGCACATGTTTTGTCCCTTTTTTTAGGGGTTGCTGAGTTTGACTTGTTTTTTTTTTTTGTACCTAAAATTTTGTTTCAGGTCCAGGGTATTGAGGATGCTATTCAAGAACTGTGGAGGAGAAGAGACGAAGCTGATCGGGATTTGATTGCTAACTTGAGGGCTGCTGCAGGTTTGCCAACCCAAGAAGAAATATTTTCCATATCACCTTATTCAGATGATGAAGAAAATGGTCCTGTGAGATTAAAGAATGAATTTGGCCGGTCCTTGAAGTTTTCTCTCAAAGGGTTAGCTGAGAAGTCACCAAAAATAGCCAAGGATTATGGAAAGAAATATTCAAATAAGAAGAATGCAAAGAAAAAAGTATATGAGGCACCTTTGACTGGCAAAACAGAATCGCAAAACAGAAAAAAGGCACCTTTGATTTTAGGTACTGACTCTAAAACTGCAATTCTGCTGATTTTTATTTCTACCTGGGTTTCAGTTATTTTCCTCTAGATTAGTCTAGCAGTAGGCACTAAATCCTAAAGCCTATTTGTCTGCTAATATTTATTACAAAGTTTTCAGTGTGAATTCTTGTCAAAAGTTCTGGATTTATTTCAGTTGTTGCAATCTAAGTCTGTCCTATGCTTTCTGTGCCTGCCCCTTTTATTTCCTAGGTTTTTATTATGAAACCCAAACCTAGGGATTCATCACGTCCCAAGATTTTCCAGTCACCAGCAGCAGCTGCAGCTGCAGCTTCTGTTAGTGCTGCATATGCCTTAACCAAAGCAGAAAAGTTAGATTTCACCAAAGCAGAAGATCCAAACTCCAAGGGAGCTGAAAACAGCATTTCTGAAAAAGATGTCACAAATGGTGTTAAGGCCATTAAAGAAGAGAAAAATGTGTTGGAACTGTCACTTGCAGAAGTCAGAGCAGAAAATACTAGGATCAAGGGACAGATTGATGAGAAAAATGGTACTCTTTCTGAGTTGTCCAAGGTATGCTTTTTATGATTTAGTGCCACTTAAGGTGATTTTCCATTGGTCAGCTGTTTAAAACTCATGGTTTCAACCATATTCATTCAGGAACTCCTTTCTGTCCAAGGTCAACTTGGAGCTGAGAGATCAAGATGCTTTAAGCTGGAGGTCTCCCTTTCTCTCATTCCTTTTGTCATTTTTTAATCTGTTGTTCCTTTGTTGACTAACTGGGTCACTGACTAAATTTATTTGGTATTGGTGATGTCCAGGCACAGATCTCAGAACTGCATAAGATGCTGGAATCAATGCAGCCCATAGAGAATGAGGTACAGGAGCTTCGGATGCAAAAGTCTGCATTTGAACGGAATATAGAGCTAGCTTCAGCAGTCCAGAAGCAAGGTTCAGGTGGTGTTTGGCGATGGATAGCTGGGGGAAATGGCAATGCATAAAGGTTGAAGGTTGGTGCCTAGAAATTAAATCTGGGAGCAATTCAATTTATCATTAGCCATAGCTTTTTTCAAGCAAATATACGATCTTAAGCTTAGGCAGATTATAACAGTTGCAATTTCGAGAACTAATGGTGAAATTCAATCATGGTCAACAAGCATAATCTTGGAAATGCTTGCAACGTTTGACCATTACTTAAACTTTAGCCATTTTCTGATTGTCAACACTCTCATCCCAAACTCAATTCCGAGAGAAAACCAACCCCTTTGCTTTGATCAATTATTAGGCCTTCTCCTCAAAATTATTAAGACTACACATCTCCTTTAATTTTTGGGGTCTGGATTTCAGGTCTTTCCGAATTTCCTCTGCCTCGCTAAGATCCATATCCAAAAAGGTCAGTCACTACATTCACTTTTCGTCATCTCATCCATATACGTGTTTGTGTGTGTGTGTGTTTTACAAATTGTACTATCCCAGTACTGTCTATGCCCTGCTACTGTGCTTTTGCTGCCTATGAAAATTTTAATAATACCCAACCCAGCTATGCTCTATCAATTATCACAACAAGTAACAAGTAGCTGAAATTATAATTGTTTAGATGCTATTGATGTAAAATTTGAGGAAGATTTGCATGACATGACATGCTTTGTTCATCTTCTAGATCAAAGTAATTAATGCACTAGTGATACAAAGTGAGTTGATTCAAGTTGAGGAGAGAAAGACATACTTGATGACATGTGGCTTTGAATAAACTAATATAAAGGAAAAATAATAATACCCTGTCTACTTTGTTGAGGATCTATAGCCGACCCTAAAATTTTTTGTCACTAAGGCTTGATTGTTGTTTTTTCTTTAACCAATTTGGTGTCAGTTGTGGCATGGGGTTCTAATTTTATTCCTATCAACAAATGAATGTGATGAATTAATTTATTATTCTTATCAACATTACTTTCTTGGACTTGGAGGCACTAATCATAAGGAAGTCAATTTTGAGCACAACTTAACATTTTCATTTTATGTAAGATTAAGGTTAAGGCAGGATGAATGAAGTGAAGAAATGGAATAGGATAGATAGAGGTTAAATATGCAACTCTTTAGTTTAGTACAACGCACGACAAGATTTTCTGAATGCGCTACTTGTTATTTCCAATTGTGAGCACAGATTTTTGTAGTTTTCTAGATTTCAGAATTAAAAAAAAAAGAAGAAGTTAATTTTTCCTTAAAACAATTTCATTTCCAGTTAGATTGTTTTTGTAATGGTATGACTGTGTCTGTCGCAGTTGGTCACTGGTTTAAACCACAATTAGAATACTAGTTATTTATTTCACTGAACTCTTCTATTTTCGCAGCTGGCTGCTAGTGGCATCTCAGATGAGGAACGGAAGGTCTCAATGGATGCAGTGAACCCTAAATATGTACTCAGGAACTACCTATGTCAGAGTGCCATCGACGTAGCTGAATCTGGTGATTTTGGAGAAGTCCGAAGGTTGCTTAAATTGATGGAACGACCATATGACGAGCAACCGGGATTGGATATGCTCGCTTGCCCCCTGCTTGGGCCTATAGGCCTGGTGTTTGCATGCTTTCTTGTTCGTCATGAGTCAGGCTGTTTGATCATAATATTATACAGATCAAAGAGAGGAGTGCAACCAGTATTTTTTCTACTTTCCTTGTCTTTTTGGCTATCAATAACTTCTTCTATGTAAATATATTTATATATAGTCAAATTCAGTTTTTGTTTTCCACAATAAAGCGAGGAAATGGCATACCTGATACCCTTGTTTTTGCTCTTTTTTTTTTTTTTTTTTAATGCAGTTTTATTAATTTTATATGACGGGAGACATTATTTGTTTTTTTGTATTAACGTTTTGATCAGCCCCTGATTGGCATGGAAGAGTGCAAAAAATTTATCCTCTAATTTTTCAATTCCCAAAATTTTGGGATTAAAAGATTTGGTAACCTGTGATGATATCTAATCTAGATTAAAATATGTTGGGAAAATGACTATTTAGCCCATTGTAACATAATATGTTGGGAAAATGACTATTTAGCCCATTGTCACCCCATCGTAACAAAAGTTAACTTTTATATTTAAATAGAACTAGTTGCAGACCCACGCGATGCTTGGGAATAAATGATTATTTTATAATTGTAATATAATGTATAATTTGTTCTCTAAAATTTGTTGAAGATAATTTTTTCTCCCTAAAAATTAAACAATTGCTATTCGGTCTAATTAGGTCTACTTCAATCCATTTCGGTCCCATTCAATCCAATTTGGTCCACTTGGTCAATTTCGGTCCCCTTCAGTCCATTTTGGACTAATTGAGCCTTAAATTAATTCTTTTTGTAAGTTGTCTTTTCAAGTTTAGCTCAAAAAATCATTTTTTTTTTCTTAATTTGTGGGTTGAAAAGTATGAAAATTTATTATATTTGAGCTAAACTGTTTAGTTTTGAGTTAAAAAAAAATTAGACATTATAAATTAGAAATATGAGTCCTAAAAATGCAATAAAAATAATAAATATTCAAAAGTCTTATTTAGTCCACTTTGGTCACATTGGTCCTATTCTATCCACCTCAGTCCTATTCGGTCCATTCTGTCCACTTCGGTTCTATTCAGTCAATATTGGTCCTATTCGGTCCATTATGTCCACTTTGGTCCTAATTTGTCCATTCATTCTTATTCAGTCCACTTCGGTCCTTATCGGTCTCCTTTGGTCTTATTCAGTCCATTTCGGTCCTATTCAGTCGACATTGGACCTATTCGGTCCATTATGTTTCTATTCGGTCCAATTTGTTCCTATTAGGTCCATTATGTCCACTTTGGTCCTAATTTGTCCATTCCTTCTTATTCGGTCCACTTATTTTTCTATATATTATATATTATTTATATAATATATATTATTTATTGTATAAAATTATATTATATATATTATATGGGGTTAAATTTAATTCGTGCTGATACTTCTTGAGAAATTACCCATTTTTGATAGGTATGAATTACTATGTACTGAACGAAGCAATGATTATTCATGAGTCCATAATGGAATCAATGACATACTGTTGCCAATAACCTACTAGGAACATGACAGCTTGTGGAACAATAATTATTTAACCGATGCATAACTTTTTGCCATCTACGTACCTAGTGTGAAACATGACCGCTTGTGGAAGCGCCACGGGTCTACGGACATTTTCTGCGGTTATGCCCGGAAGCATGACACAGTCCACATGTAAGAGCATTCTGTATTGGGAAGCTGAGATCAATGATTACATCGGTAAACCATTTGAGGAGCTAACAGCTGGAAAGTTTAAAGTCAAAGGTTTGAATGGCAACCTTAGATGTCCATTCTGTGTTGGGAAGAAGAAGCAAGATTACAAGTACAAGGACTTGCTTCAACATGGTTCAGGAATGGGTAAGGGTTCTGCCAACAGATCTGCAAAACAAAAGGCAAACCACCTTGCCCTAGCAAAGTATTTGGAGACTGATCTAGCAAGTGAAGTGGACCTTTAGCAACGTCCAGTTTTGCCACAACCCGTTGTTCTGCTTCCAAAGCTTGACGATTTGTACGTATGGCGTTGGATGGGCATTGTTGTTAACATTGTATGTACCAATGAGAGTAAAG
Organism: Notholithocarpus densiflorus; assembly: GCA_030021035.2. Lineage (NCBI taxonomy): Eukaryota > Viridiplantae > Streptophyta > Magnoliopsida > Fagales > Fagaceae > Notholithocarpus > Notholithocarpus densiflorus. Next base: position 29,138 of record JARYZH020001424.1, read on the forward strand.
ACATTTTACTTGGTTCTCAACACTGGTTGACAAGGTTCAGGAAATTTCAATCGGTGGAAATTGTAGTATTTCCGAATGAGAAGGACCTCATGGGACAGACCATTGTAAAATTTAGTAATGATTGGAGAGGTTTCATGAATTGTGCTGAATTTGAGAAATTGTTCAAATTGAGCATCATGGCAAAAAGGAGTGG